>JAEANM010000441.1:0-36370 GCA_017656035.1 Myanophis thanlyinensis | reverse complement strand
GTTGAGCTGAAGTCTGTTAAGCCCCATCCAACTCCGCACGGCCTCCAGGCACCGGCCCATCACTTCAACAGCCTCATATTGCAGAATTAGTTACATAGCTTTCCAATCTCAAATTGTATAAAGTCAGTTTTGTTGTTTATAATGCAAAAGAAAACAAGTAGAAAAGAATGAGTGAGGGGTAATTTGTTTTCCACATACTTTGTTAGGTAATCCTGATGACAATATTCAAAGTATGGCTCCCACAAAAGAATCAAGAAAATTGTTACCATGCATGACATCCAGTTGATTTACGTAACTAAGAGAACAAGTCAGTGAGTTCAAAGCTTGTGGTAAGCTGTAAGATAAGGAATGTGTCTTTCAAAGAAGACATTATTCCGCTACCAATAATACATATTTTGAGAAAAAACATTTTATGTGGTGTTAGACCATGTATAATATTCAGCAACTCTAAAATAATGTAGTGTAGCTGAATGAAAATATGGTGATGGATTTCTACAGTTGGTGAAAGGCAATGCCTATTTCAATGGCTTCTAATATAGTGTCGTATATTATCTCCTGTATCAAAATAAAATATCTTAATATGTGATCCAGCATATTGATATTAGACCAGTTTCTGGGAATAACAGCCAAAGGGTGTGCTATCCCCTCCCATTCAGAAGATACTTGGTTGGCCAAAATGTGACAGAGAAACCTGAATCCGATTAGCTATTGATTGCTAAAGCAATTATTATATTCTTAAAGGAATCTGGTGTATTAAATGACTGATGACAAATCATAAAATGTGGGATCAAAAATAGACCAGATGCAGTAATACAATTTCATAATAAACCCAAAGGGACCATCTTATAGAAATAACGTCTACAAATTAACGCACTGAACTTCATCATGTAGTTTAAAGCAGGAGTACATTTTTTTTTCAGGTTAAGGGTTACTGTAGTCTTTAAATAATGTTCTGTGTGCTGCATCGTCCCCCATATGTATTTTTAATGTATTTTTACACAAAAATATAAATACAATTTACATTTACATTTAATTAAATTTACAGTAATCAGTAGTGGGAAACTCCTAAAAACCCTTGGGCAAATCTCAGAGCTCCTCAAATTGTGAAGTCCCTCTAAGGCAAAGCACAAAATCAAGTGCACTCTCCAGGCGTTAAATATATACTAAATAATTTCCCCTTCTACCATGTAAAAAGTTACATTTTGCACATAGCTTTCAGCCCCACTTACATTACATTCTCAGAATATCATACTATGTATCACCATGTTAAAACTTTTTAACATCCCTTAACCATCTAGGACAAAGTATCTTTAAACTATAGACCCCAAATCTCCTGTGATGATCAGTGTGATTATTATTGAAGTGGTCATTTGACCTTCATGGGAACTCTTTTCTCTTTAATCTGAATTAGATTAGATAAGATAAATTGTAAAAGCCAGATATTGCTTCACCTTGCTTATTTTGAAATAGAGCTAGGACATGAAAACACTCTTGTATGCAGATCAGCTGAAATGTCATAGATTGAGCGCCTTATATTAATTAGGTGTTCACGAATTGAGTTTAATTCTTGGTTATTGCATAGACAAATGCCTCAACCTGCCTAGTAATAATTAGTAGATCTTCCAAGGAGTATTCTGTAATTTCTTGGATCTTGCTTGTCAGCACTTGCTAAAGCTCTTTGCTTGGAAAGAGATTTAAAAAATTCTACCTTATCAATCCCATGTCTCTTGGCACATTTGTTTGAGTTCTTCATGAAGAGTCAGTGGATTGTACTTGGAGAAATTCTTTCAATTTGACTCAGTCCATCTAGGAAATTCATCAAGGTGGTCATGTTCTTCAGACTTTTTTTTTCTTTCCTACTCAGAAATGTACACTTGCAGTCAAAATGATGCAGTTCAAATAGGCAAGTACCACTCTGCAAAATATCAGGACAGTTTTCTCTTTTAACATGAGAAGGAACTTTACTATTAATCTCTGTTTCAGGTTGGTGATACTGGATGGGAGCTCTGTCATACAACCTGTTCTGGACTTCCTAAACTAGAAAGTTCATTTTATTTATTTATTTTATTTATTAGACTTTGTCAAACAAAAATGAGAACAAGAATAAAAGAGTAAAAATACAATAACAGGGACGATGGGCATGTTAGTGCTCTTATGCACACCCCCTCTACTAGCGTGCACTATATTCCTTCTCCCCCAGTGTAAGCATCAAGCCTTTTTTGAAATTGGTATTCTGGACTTTGAGAATTTTAATATCTGCCTTGGGACATATCCTGGGACAAAATACTGAGCATGTTCAAAGGCCCAGATGGTTTGGAAAAAGTACTAACCAGAGTCTGCTAACCTTGGAGTGAAGGTACTGAGGAAAATAAGTTTGGGGGTTGTTGCTTTTTCTTTGTCTTTTGATAGTCTAATAATAGAAGGATATGAGAAGAAAAGCTCTTGCCATTTAGATTCAGTAGCTTTACTAGATGAAACTAGTAAAATATGTGCATTTTTCTAGCAGAAAACCTGTTTGACAGATTTCACTACTTGCTTAGCGGAAATCAGGAAGTGGAGATAAATGACAGAGTCCTCTTGGAAGAAAAAAACCATAATTGCTTCCAGTAAAATTTTAAAAAGTTATTTTAGAACCCAGTGCCCACAAGCCATCTGATAGGCCTGTTCTGATAATTAGTTCAATGAGAGATAATTGTAATAATTATGCTCTCGGTGAATTTTCCTTCATGCTTTTCCTTCAGCTGCTTTTTTCACACAAAGTTTTTACTATTTCTTGGAGAAAAAAATACCTCTATCCATTATGAAATTGCTCATTATGGGTGAAAAGCAGCATATCATATCAACACACCTTGAATGCACACAGAAGTTCTTTTAAGATGCCTACTCTTGAGAGACATTCAGCTGGGAATATGGATTCTGGATTGATCAGGATTATCTTCTCCTTTGGAAACAGTCATTTCTGTTGTCCCTGGATCTGGCTTTTGCTTATTAAAGTGTAAGAATTTCTCCATTATATCTGCTCCCAGGTTGAATATCAGAGCAAGCCAGGCTAAACCAAAGACAATCCAAATTGCTGCCAAGCTTCGGTACACTGAAATATAGTGCTTGCTAGGATCAGTGCCTATGGAAACAAAAAGAGAGAGGGAAACTTAATTTATCATAGCTGAATACCTGAAAAAGTAGTCTAATAAGCTGAATACACATATACAAGCATACTTCAGAAATAGAATTTCTTAGGAACATAGAGAGAAGTGAATGCAGTTCCTCTTCAGAAGAGTACTATATTTTCTTCCAGATTTCTGCAGGAACCTCCAAAAAGTGCAGTTCCTTAAATGATTCATATCAATGACTGCTGTTTTAATGAGCTATTAAAGCAGCTGAATCTTATTTCATCTTTGCATGGAAGCCTGAAAAATATATTGCTGCTTTAAAAATGTGCAGGTTTCAGATATTCAAAGTATCTCTTACCACTATTTTACTTTTGCACATATAGATAGAAGAAATTTGGTGGATTGCATGTGTACTTACCTCCCCGTTTTAAAGGGAGATATTCAGAAGTGCATATGAGCTGCTTCCTATGTGCATCTTGATTTGCAACCTGTATTAATTTTACCAGGCTCTTAAATATTGCAACTGGCCATATGGAGCCTTCCTTCTGCATAGCCCTTGATTGTCCTAGGACCTTCTTGTTCTAATGACCTCAGCATCAGAAGCTGTTTCCCTTCAGTTCACTCCATCCAGCCTAGCACTTCCTCATCCAACTAGCAGAATTGTTTCAGGATCTTAGGCAGGAAAAAAATGTATTCAGTGCATTTGCTTCCTACTTTTTTTCTGAAATAAAATAGTGTACATGACAATTTGCCTGGATTTCATTCTTTTAACATTCCTGTGAATTTGGTTGGAGTGACTTGCCTGAAATCACCTGATGAGTTGCAGATTTTTGGCAAGACTTGAATTTGGAGTTCTCCAGTCCAAAACTATGGTATACTACTCTTCACTCCTCTGCCCTCTGCTTCTGTCAATGGAAGATCATGAGGTGTTTTCTGCACAAATGCTGCCATTGAATTAGCTCTTTTCCACATGAGCTGAGGAAAAAAGAGACTAGTATGGAGTTGCATAGCATCTCAGCCTCATTCTTGAAATTATTGTTGGAAAAGAACGTTTGTCTGTAGAATAGTTTCACATCATGCAAACCAGAAATGCAGGAAGTATGACTCAGGAAAAAAAAGAGGAAATGCATAATATTTTTCCAAAAAAAGTTATTTGTGTCTATAACATGTAATTTGTGACTGATTGTTTTTACGTCAGTTGGAATTGCAATGTCAAATTTTAGGTGAAAATGAATGTAAAATTGATACTGCCCAGTGAGTTGCAGCTTGATTTACTTCAGGAAATCCCTCTGGAATAGAAAATAGATTCCTTTACCTTCAAAATAAATATAACACTGAACAGTTTTGTCTGCATCTACAGAGAAGAAGCAAAGGAACCACCAATGTGTCTCAGTAGCATTTTCATTTCTTACTTAGCTGCAGTTAACAACTGAGTCTGGTCCTTTTAGAAGCACTTTTTCCATATTAAGGCACTCTTGTGTGTGGCATGTTTGGACCATGGTGTTTTGCACAATTATCTCACTGTGTAGATTAATATCACTTATTAATAATTTATTTTAAAGTCTAGTCGGTCAGGGAAGTGTTTAGAGAAAATATGGCAGCCACATTGGGGAACTTCCCATTTAAAGAAAAGTAAGTTTTTTAAAAGCTAAAATCACATGAATTTGGGGCAATTTTAAAATGTGTTTGATTTTTTTATGTGCAGGGATATTTGCCATGTGCACCTAGTTTCTCTTTTAATCTATAGGTAACTAAGAACTTATATTTCTGACTTTTAATGGAGTGATTGTATGAATAAACAAAAAGGTACATTGTAAATATAATTTGCATGCCATGGCCATGTTCTTATAAGTGTCACAGGTTTCTCTAGAATTCTTTCTAATCAATGCTGGTGTGATGGGCTGGGTGGGGGTTCTCTTACCTGCATCACTTAACTACTACTTTTATTATTACCTACTACATAATCTCCAAATCCAATGGTGCTGAGGGTGATAAAGGTGAAGTAGAAGCCTTCTCCATAACTCCAGCCTTCAACATAACTGAAGATCATTGGTGGAAAAACCAGGAAGAGTAAAGTCCCAGCCATCAGAAATAATACCATGGTTATTGTCTGCACCACCTGGGAAACATAAAGATGGAATAGTTGTTCAGTAATGCTATGCTTCCATCTAAAGTGTGGTTGTAAACATGAATAGTCGATAATCCCTAAATGGTGTTTAGCTGAATTCTAGGAGTGAAATTCAGTAAAATACCCTCACACCTGACCTGTATAGTTATTTTTAAATATTGGCATGCCTATTATCATTTCAGAATGCAGTACTTTTTCTATTTGGCTATCAAAGAGTAGAAATAAGTGTAACAGAATATTACATTCATCCACATGAAAGCTCCAAATCACAGTGGAGATTAGTTTGGGCTATCATTGACATGATCTTTAGTCATATCAAGGAGGAGCCACAATTGGATATATTCACTTAGATTTCTGACATTGGTTATACATTTGAGGAAGAGTAGACTTTGAAATAATTTAAAGATGTGGGTTGTTACCTGATCACTTGTGGGAGCCAACCTTATTGATTTAAATCCACCTCTGAAGGATACTGATGATGTATATAAATTAGTGGAATTTCCAAATCTTTAAACTTACAGTCCAAAAGTGAAGGAAGATGGAGAGAATCAATAGCTGTGAACTCTTTTACTTAGAGTTTTCTATATATTGAACTACAAGAACATTTGGGGTAGAAAAGTTAACTAAAACCTTAACATGTATGAGTTCATGGTTCCTATTTCTGTACATTTCTTTTCTATAGAAGGTGGAGGCCCTATATCTCTGTCCACATGATGATAGCTTTTCCTACAAAGATTCCTAATGCAGTAACTGTATAGGCAGCCCATGTCATAGCCTCTTTGTGTCACACAGTAAAACAAATGAGATAATTTTAAAGTCAAAACATGAAATTGATACCAACTTGAAATACAGTATCTTTGGTTCAAAGGGGCAGGGTTGAGCAAATGTGTAAGTTATTAAGCTAAAAGCAAAAATTAGGAATCAACGGAAATTGTGGAACAGCTTGGAAAGATTTCTTGACCAGTAGAAAAGGTTGATTGATTAATAGTCAGCCTCTCATCAGAAAGCATTGAACGGAGGACACCTAGAACACGGTTGTTGTAATGTTGGATATCACTCACTCTGTATGGTGTTTTCATGAAAATGTGGATGAAATTTATGATTTGTATGTTGTGTAGCTGTGTGACTTGAAAGAAAACAGAACTTCTTGAATATGGCTTCTTTCCATGTATTTCCATAAAAGAGGAAATAATTCTCAACACCACTCTCCAAAGAGGTACAGTAACAGAAAACTGTTCTTTAGTACAAATCCTAAATATACCTTCTGAACTCACTTTCTGCAGGGTAACAATAACATGCAAGATTTCTAGATTCTAGATTCACCAAGATTCTGGATGGCTAGGAATTTTGTTCTCCTAAATCAAATAGAAGAAAATACAGTTTTTAGGAAATACGGGAAACTGCCCTTCCCTCTAAATTATGTCCTTGAACCTAAAAAGCATTTTATAGAAGGAAATATCATGAATCATCTACATTTTCACAATGATGTAATATGAAATTTTGTCTTGCTGAAATGTACAGAAAGCATAATGGACATTGATGTCTATGACTGTTCTTCCAGGGAAGTACATCCCTAAGTCAAAGGCAGAGGGCTGAAGAGTTGCATAACAATTTTGTCTTTACCTGTTTAGGAATTCAGCCAAGCTTTGTACAATCATCAGCAGGATATTCATTATGCCTCTCCCATGTTCCCTGATTTCTGGTATGGAAATGTATAACTTATGAAAAACCCTATCTGGATAGGCTAGCTTTCTGATCTGGCATTTCTTTCTCTAAGTACTGGTATTAAAAAAAATCATAATAAACCTTGTAATGTTTACATCTTGCAACATAAGGAATTTTGCTATGAACCTTGCCCCAATTTATGTATTATAACTCATGTAAATTGCCTGGCAAGGCCTTTTAAAACACATGCAATGATTCTCTTACTCATGTAAAAGTAATTATCAATATTTGGACACAATTTTCAACAGAGAACCATTTTTCAAAAGCTGTCAGGGAGAGATGTGGGAAGGTTCTTTTTTTGATGGGAGTGGAATGTCCAGCTTTGCTGCTGATAAATTCATAGTGAGATTCTTTCATAGCTCTATATGTGAGGGGAGAAAGATACAGGTTACCCTCAAGCTTATAGGCTCCCTTATTACATTATTGTTTCATTGCTATGAAACAGAAATTGTTTGATTATCTGGGCATGTATTATAGATAGTCCTCAACGTACAACCACAATTGGGACTTCTGTCGATAAGCAGTGCAGACGTTAAGTGAATTGCATCTGATTTTACAACCTTTTTCGCCATGGTCAATAAATGAATCACATGGTTGTTAAGTGAAGCTGACATTTTCATTGAGTTTGCCTGTGGAAAGCCCATGGGAAGATTGCATATGGCAATCACGTGACCACAGGACACTACAGCAATTATAAATACATGTGGATTGCCAAGTGCCTGAATTTTGAACATGTGACTGCAAGGACATTGAAACAATTGTATGTGTGAGGATTGAGGATAAGTGGCTTTTCAACACCCTCATAACTTTGAATGGTTTTTAAACAAATGGTTGTAAGTCAAAGACCACTCTGCTGAAATTGTTTTGTTAAAAAAACAAGAATTCAGAGGCATATTACTATATACTCAGAATCACGAAATGACATGGAAATGGATATCAAGGCTAAAGAAGGACAGAATGAGTGGCCTTCATGTTCTTGGCTATGTCTTTGTCAGCTGCTTGCTTCAATGTCTTATTTGCAAAAGTCCTCCAGCAGATTATGCCAAGGTACTGGATTGGGTAAAACTGTTTATCCAACTCCATAGTATACTAATAATGCTGCTTTTCCATATTTGTAACTATGTAGCTTTAGTCACTTAAAACTCATGGAAGTATCCATATATTTAAGTAACCAAATTGCCATGGTCTCTTATCTAGGCTGCCAGTTTAAGAGGTAGGAAAGCTTTATTATCTCTTGACACCCCATTGAGATTTGAAAATATTAGGCAATAGCACAGAGTTATTGTGTTATAGTTATTGTGCACCAACAACAGACTGTTCACTATGATGCGGTCAGGAAAGCGCTTCCACTCCCTGAAAGCCAACACAGAATGACTGAGGAGGAGCTAGTTCCCACAAGCAATACGGACTCTAAACCAAACCACAACAAACCCAGGATTATAAAGCATTCCTATAATCTACCTCTCTAAACCACTCCCTAACTTATTCTCCCTCCCTGTCTATACTATTCTCTTGCTCTACTACCTACGATCAAGAGCAATCACATACACATTTCACTGCATTTCGTACCATGTATGACTATGTATGTGATGAATAAAACTTGATTTGATTTTAAGAGTTTTCCAACCTGGAGTCCTACAACATTTAAGATATGGTAGTTGTTATGTAATTTATGAGAAGTTGGAACAACTGAAGTAGTGAAAAATTTGGCTGCTTCTAAGAACCTGAAAACCCACAAAGAAAGCCCTGTGTAAATCTTGTTCTTGAAACTACTCTTATGTTTCAGGGAACTATACAATTATATCTGTAATGTCAGTTAAAAGAAGTAAGATCTCTTTATTCCACATATGTGATATCTGAAAATTATTATATTAGACATCTCTCTTTATTCCACATATGTGATATCTGAAAATCATTAGAATCCGGGTACTCAGGACTAAGTAGTGTATGCACCACTGCAGAGCAAAGTATAGGGAAAACAGGGCTGAAGGTGTTCAAAAGAAATTGAGATAGTGATATTCTTCTTTGTGCTAAACTCTGGCCTTCTGGCCATCTTAAGTTTTATGTGTTACCTCCTGATTTTGCTTCTATCCTTAGTTGTTGCTACTTAGCCCTTTGTAATGGCTCCACATTTACAATTGATACAGGGAATCCTCAACTTAAGATCATACTGGAGCCCAGAATTTATAAGTCATGATGGCTATGATGACACCTCAGTGACCGGACCCAATTTTATGCTTTTTTTGTAGCAGTCATTAAGCGAGCACCACCATTGTTAAGTGAATACAGTGGCTGTTAAGTGAATGTAGCAAGTAAACCCATGTATTCCTATGGGCATTATTTTTGCTGGAAATTGGCTTTAAAGATCCAGAAACCAGCAAAAAAATAATAATAATCATAAATTATGGTCACATGACTGGAATATTACAGTTGGCCATATTAGGGAGCAAGTTGCCAAGCTCCCGAAATACGGTCACATGACTGTGTATGCTCAGATATTGGAACTGTAGAATTGGGTTGTCAGGATCTCTTGGGGACTCTATCATAACTTTAAACACTTGCTAAGTAACTTGTGAAGACTGCTTGTACTTTTTTTTTAGCATGCCATAGTTTTAGGTTGTATCAACAGATTGTGTCTTCTGAAGCTTTTATCAAGAAAGTGTAGTTTGATATAACCTGTCACTATTCAAAAATTCAAATTGACAAAGTCGTCTGTTGTCCTGGATTGGCATCTGTCCAAGATACTCTGTGCCCTATTAATATATGAAAACCACCTCTATAATGTGTTATAGTAATAAATAAGCAGTTGTACCTGAGCTCGCCCTGACTTGTGGACCCATCTGTCCAGGTCAATCAGGTGTGTGCTGAGTCCTTTCCCCAACCGATTAAGAAATGCCAAATTTAGAGGGACCCCAAACAAAGCATAAAATACACAGAAGACCTGTCCAGCTACTGTACTGGGGGCCAAGTTCCCATAACCTACAGAAAGAAAAGAAATCAAATCTCTTAATGAGGCTCAATTTACGAGAAAAAATATTTTATTAAAAGAATTCTGCTTATTCTTTTTTTGTACCTCATACTATTTTGATCATTTTGATCCAGCCAAAATTAAACACTTGCAGAATCTTTATTGCTTCTAGGATTAAAATTACAGGGACTTTAACACTGAATTTTGGCTGGTTCATGCACTTTCTGATGTCCTGCGTACCCCAAAGCAGATTCCACAAATACATAACTGATACTGTATATTCTGTAGACAAGACAATCATAGAAAAAAAATCACATAAAAATGGATGTAGTTGAATATAATGGCTTTTAAAATATACATTTCAAAGTCTGAAACTTTTCTGATGCAAATTTGCAAACTGCTTTGTATCATCAGTCACATATGATTCAACTTTTACCTAAAATATTATGGAAATCTAAAGAAGAAAGATTTCCAGGGGGGAAAAAATAACTCACATTACCTATAGTAGTGACCACAGTCCCAGCAAAGAAGAAACTACTGCTAAAGTCCCAGTTACTAGGATTGGTTGAATTTCCTTCAGGGTTGACTCCTTTTTCCCAGGCTTCCATAATGACCTGTCATGGAAACATTTGTAAAAGGGGAAGAAAGGGATTGTTTAAAATGGAGAGATTATAGTAACTAAGCAGTAAAATGCATTTAGTTTCCAATATTCATTATTAATAGTTTATTTTGCAATAATAATGAGAGCACCCATGTTATTCTGCCACTGAAATGTAATGGTTTATAGAAGATGAGTAGGCTGAGCTGGAAGATGGGATTAAATGTATCATCAGTTTAGAATAATTGTGTAGCCACAAGAGAGCCAAGTCTAACCATTCATCTGCTCTGTTAATCTCTATTTAGTGCCAATTTAGTTTTGACTGTTAATTGTTCAGATTCTATAAATATAGCAATAATAAACTCTTCAGTGCTTTGAACTGAAGTAGTGTGTGCCTGACACTACTAGATGCATTAAGAGTTGTACACAGCTAACTACACTCTTTCAGTGAGAACAATTATAATTGTATTTAGAGCTTGTGGTGAATTTATACTTCTCAAATGGATACATGAATAAAAGGAAAATAGTATAGTTTTGAATTGTTCCACCAAATTCTGCTAAATAGTTTGTACCTTTAAAAAATGATCAAACAAGTGTTAATCTACAAATGGTTAATGTATAAATCTATATAATCTATAAAAATAGGTAGATTAAGGAAAAATGCATATTGAAGTAGAATGAATTTAAGATATATAATCTATAAAAATAGGTAGATTAAGGGAAAATGCATATTGAAGTAGAATGAATTTAAGATTTAAAAAAACACTAAAAAGAATTAAAGGTGACAGATTTAACCATCCTTAAGGGTAGCAAGTTCTGGAGTGGACTTTTTTATGAAATCCACTGGTTGTGGATCAACTACTGTGGGGCATTAAGAAGGATGTAGTAACTGTTTAATGCCAGAATAATGTAAGCAGAGTAGATAAAAATCTATTTTTAAAAAATAATTTTAAAAAATCAGATTTTTTTAAAATTTAAATCAGATGTTTTTTATTTTTATCAAATTTATTTTAATAAAATGCTTTTGGAGTAAAAATCTATCCAAAGATAGTTTTCTATTTAAGATACATTAATTTGATTTGTTCAGCATGAAATGGAGCTTAGTTATGTAGCATGAGGCTATATATTCTGCAATATTGGGACTGTGGATGAGTCAACAGTAGGTCAGAGGAGGAGCTGCTGTGGGACAGATATGACAGTTGCTCTTTAAAAATTATGATTTAAATTGAGTTGATTTAAATCTAGCCTTTTTACTAGTGATTTAAATCAACTTGATTTAAATAAAATCTATGCTGAATGTAAGAAAGGGTTTAGGAAAAGACTGGAACTGTGGGAAATGGGTGACTGCAAATAGGGTATTTGTAAACAATTTAGAAGTATTTAAGTGTCTTTAAAGGGGCACGGTGACTCAATATCTAAGATGCTGACCTTGTTGATCAGACAGATTGGCAGTTTGGTGGTTTGAATCCCTAGTGCCGTGTAATAGAGTGAGCTCCTGTTATTTGCCCCAGCTTCTGCCAACCTAACAGTTTGAAAGCATGTAAAAAATGCAGGGAGATAAATAGGGACCATCTTGATGGGAAGGTGCTCTGTATGCCTTTGGCATTTAGTCATGCCGGCCACATGACCATGTAATCTCTTTGGCTTAGAAACGGAAATGAGCACTGCCTCCTAGAGTCGGGAATGACTAGCACATATGTGCAAGAGGATTCTTTACTTTTTAAGTGTTTTTAAAAGTCTAATTAAGGAATAACTACCAGGCCCTTACAACATTAAGCAGGAGAAATAGGGTTTAAACTCCTATGATATAGGTATGTAGAAAGAGATATTCTTAGACTTTGTACATGTTAATCTTTATAATGTTTTTAATTTTGTTTTTAATTGTGTCCCTTTTAGATCATTTCATGTTTTTTGTCTGTAACCCACCCAGAGTTACTTAGATAGTGAGATGGGTAGTGTCTAAATATGATTAAATAAATAGTGTCAGTTATATTTACAATAACATTTAATGTATCTACACCTCATTCTTGAATTACAGTAAAAGCATTATTATGGAGTGAGTTGTAATTCTTAGACAAACATTTAGCAGTGTCTTGAAAGAAAGTTCTGAGAACACATACGGCCGGTTGTTGATCAGGAAGCTTTCCAGCCTCCCATAAGAAGCTGGGTTCCATTCTTAATTGCCTGCATTTCTAATTCTCTGAATACTGTCACTAGGTTCAGGAATTATGGTAGTGCATAATGCATTTGCCTGGTATTAATTTATTATGATGATTCACTTAATTTTTTGTGTCCTTTAAAGTGCAATAAAATACTTTCTGATGCTTGGCTCTGAATTTACTTTTATGGGCCAGCTGTGCTAGCTGCAGTTTTGATCTTCTCTACGATGCTTCTGATGAAACCGATCTAGCCTACATGTTTCTTTGTTGAATCTCATTAGAAATTAGAGAAGTGCCAGCAAATAAACTCCCATGCAATGGTTGATGTAAGCAGAGAATGGGCCACATTGAGTAAGGGTATTGGCAAAGTACAATAATACTAAGCCGAATATAATAACAAGGATTCAAATTGGAAAGTCGATACTTGGCAAATGCATTATATTTATGAAGATTTATGCTATAACTGAAATATTGGTGCCCTCTAGTGTTTTTGTATAGTATCAACCAGCATTGATCACAGAAAATAATGCTCCAAAAACAAAACATACTTATCTCAGAAAATTGAGTTTTCTTTTAATAACAGCAGCAAATATGTGGCATTTTCTTAATTTTTGTTTGTATTGTGGAGAACAAACTGCTCAGTTTTTCAGAGGGCTAGCTACATAGTTTATCTTTGATTCTAAATGCTGTCATTAAAAACATTTTGTTGGGGAAAATAATAATTATTACTTCGATCAAATACTAAACTATTGGTTTAAAGTAAGAGCCAAAGAAAACAAAATACGAAATCTTCATATATATTAAAGGGCCAAACCATTTTTCTCAGAAACTACCATTCTTTAAAAATCAGTGCAAAATATTTTTTTAATTGCACCTAAGAGTTAATTATGTCATATGATATTTACTGTTTTTTCTGAAAATATTCCCTGCATTCTTCCATTTCTAGATTAATGCTCTGCAACATTGAGTATCAGTAAAGAAATAGAAAATTGATTGTGGGATAGATATTCAGTATTTTGGAACTGAAATTTTTATGTTGATTTTTTTGTTAATTAAGCAACATTTATTTCTATTTTCTGTCATTTTATCTTAACTGATTTTTTTTAATGGAGGTGTTCAGGAGTAGTAGATGTATGATTGGAAGCTAGAATAACGGAAGCCTTCAATTTAAAGTTTGTAAAACAAAGGATATTATAATTCCCTCATGGATTTAACTCAAAGTAACCTCAGAGGAAAGAAAATGGAAACCTGTAAGCTCTTTAGTAACTAAGCTGGAATGCAAAACTAGAAAAACTCTATTCCCTTGTTATGACTTGTACAATAGCAGAAATGGGAGGTGCATTAGGATTAGAGGTGTGCCTATTACCCTTCCCCAACAACTATGTGAGCAATATGATAGGAAGAATCTCACTGGGGATAGGAAGACAGCAGAAACAGCTTCAATTTTTCCACAAGCTAAATGGAAGGAAAAAGCTTCCGTTGAATTACTGCTTCATGAACCGTTAACAGAAACATAATTTTCATATATCTAGATCCAATTCAAACCTCTTAGTAAGCCATAATGGGTCTGCTTTGATTCTGCCAATATGCACTGTGGTTTGTAAACCAGGGCTTATAGTTATGCGTAAAGAAGGCCACCATAACTTGCTCTATATTTTATACATGGCTAAGGGTAGTATTCAAAAATTCAGAAATAGAACCAGTGACATTTAACCACAACACCCTTTTCTTATAGTATGTATGTCACTAATAAGGTTCAATCAATGTTGTTTAGGCAATTACAAGCTGTCATAGATACATCTGTTTGCTGCCATCAGATTTTTGTTTGTGGGTTGTAAGTTTCGCTTGTTTTTACAGTGATAAGAATGCATTATCATCTTAAGAAAAAATGGAGTTAATATTTCTTCCAGAGAGACAATCACAATCTTGTTAGCATACTTTACACAAAAATGCCTCCCTCTCACCCCACAATATAATCTGCTAGAATGAAGGAGTGTGCTGAGCTCTCAAAAATCCTCCACAATATTTTTGGGGAAATCACATTGGGGGGGGGGAGTGTAGTTGTGGGAAGAAGGCGGCAGTAGTAGTTTCCCTTTTTTTTTCCAAATACAAGGGGAGAGGAAAAACTTCCTGCAAACTTCTGTTCCATGTAGGAATACTCCACCTCCAGAGAACTGGAGATCTAAAAGTAGAATAAATTATTGGAGTTTAATTATCTATTATGTGATATAAGATGCTAATGTTGGCGTTTGTAATGTTATCTTCTACTGTGCTAAAGAGAGTTGGAAGTTAGTTCCTTTTTCTTCCCTTTCCCCCTCTTTACATCATATTTTTCATTTCCTTCCCCCTCTTCCTGATTTTCCTTTACTTCTTTTAGATTTCTTTTTGTATTTTGATAAACCAATAAAAATCATCTGAATAAAAAATAATATGCTATCAACTCAGCCTATTCATCAAATAGAATATAAATATTCATAAATGGTGCAGTAGCTTGGCAGAGTGCAAGCCTGTTTGTTAATGCCATAGAAATCCCAAGAAAACTGCATGCACTGCTTGGCTTTAAGTAGGAAGGGAAAAAAGGAAAGAGGATTGCAATGGGAATGATGGGAAATTACAATATACAGCCAGGAAAAAGTCCATATAGTTAAGCACTTGTTCATTAATCAGACTGTAGGAGGAGGCCTTATTATAATAAAAGGGCTCTTCCATTTCTGTTGTGTTTTCATTGGATAAAGGGAAGACACTTATGAAGATTGAATTATTCCTCAGCAGAGATTAGATGCTCCGACTAAACCACACACAGAGAAAACTAAGTAGCTGATATTGACAACCAGGAATGCATATTAAATAGACAAACTTTTTCCAACTTTCTGACCATTTGGGGTTAGATTTGATAATCTTTAGAAGACAAATTTTCTTTAAAATGATGGGCCAAGTCAAGGCCAGCATTCTCTATGCATTAACCATCCATACCAGGGAGGCAATTCCATGTTAATATTGACTGTGTGGATAGACACTGATAGTGAAAAGTTGTCCTTACCTGCACAAATTGCTCCAGAGCTTGCCGATCCAGGCACGTATAGTTTTGCAGGAACATAAGCTTCTTCATTTGGAACTGGTCTCGACTCTGAGCTTCTGCCTGCTTCTCTAGCAGCTGGAACACCATGGCTCCCAGGAGGAGGTAAAAGAGATACCCAAGCACCAGTGTCAGAGTCCAGCTAAGCTGCCGGTTGCATACAGTGAGGTAGGGCATGGCTGTTGGTGGGCAGGCAGACCTGACCTAATGGAGCCAAGCGTTATTCCATGGGTTAATGTTCTTCCTCCAAGAGGCATAGAAGAATTGCACAGCTGTCTTTTCAACACGCACAGCTAAGATCCTGTTTAAACAGCTTGTGAGCATCAGGTCTAGCCAACATGAGACTAAAGCAAACAGATTTAACTCCCACCTCTTTTCTTCAGTTGGGAGTAAAACCACACTGGTTTGTCGCTGTATTTCTGGTAACAGTGATGTGTTTTTGTTAACAAGTAAAAGACAGACAAACTCAGTATTTCTCACATTTGGGAATTGGCAAATTGAGCTAAAAGACCTATAAATGGACTTAACTAGCACTATTAGAAATTTCTGTACTGCCAGTGAGAAACTATAGGATAAGCTACAGTAGCAATCTCCAGCTTGATGCCTTCCAGATGTGTTGGTTAAGTTCTATAATTCCTAGCTTGAATGCTGCATGATGCAGATTTTCTTTGTTTTCCATTTCCACAGTATTAGCCATTTGGAACATCATATCATACAGCAGTTATATAGCACTAGGTAGGAGCAGGGCACAGCAACTCCTGGTGATCTTGGAATTAGAAACCAAGTATCCTTCCAAAATTTGCATTTGAAAAATCATGTGCAAATAGGAAAAGTTGGCATAGAAGTAATTTAGGGCAACCATGTTTAAGTCACTTAAGTGTTGCTAAAACTTACAGATAAGGTGTCTTGCCGTCAGATCCAAGACCTGTAGAAATGGAAAACCTGAAGAGAAATCCTTTCCTGCACTGGGCTCACAAGAGAGGTTCAGGTAACCTACTCTGTTCCTCTCCCACCTGTTCTGAGCACACATGAGAGAGTAAAAAGCTAAATAAGCAATATGTGTCCTAGTGCCAAAGTACAGTAGTAATGTGTCCTCTGTTATCACCTATGACAGAAGTGCTTTGTTGCCATCTACACATGTGGTTGCTGTGGGAAAGGGCTCTCTGCATATCGTATACACAGACATAGCTTCTTAGTGTAGTATAGTATCTTCACAACTAGAAACACCACTGTCTACTTCAGTCTAGAATTTCCTCCCCACTCCAAATAATTTAAATTTTAATAGATTATCTGCAATGTTATACATCTTCAAATGACACATAAATTGGAAAAATTGCATCTTAACATGCAAAAACATATAAAGCACAAAATAATAAGCATTACAACATTTTTTTGAATTAGTGAGGTGAATAGTTTCTTCGTGTGCTAAATTGTTACCAGGTTAGCATGATCTGTCTGAATGATTTCTAATAAGTGAACTAGGCTGCCGGTCTCTCCATGCTCCTCCTCCACATGGGGTTGGAGGCATGAGTGAATGTAAACTGTTTAATACATGAATGGCCCTGTTAACTTTATAGATTAACAAGAATCATCATTGTATGTTGCCCAAGTATCAACAACTCTTAAAATAACAGACCAGTTCAATCAATATTATGTGCAACTGAGGGAGATAGTCCAGCTGTCTCCACTTGAGAAGCCATAACATACAGGCTAAAAAACCAAATATAGAGTCAGCTCTTTAGGGATCCAGATCTTGATGGTCTGAAGTGGGACCCTTATCTGACTTGAGAGACCCTTATTCTTCAAGTACTCTGCTTTAGGGGACCCTGATAAATTGTCAATTGTACTTTCATTGGTAGATGTTCTCCAGGCAATGTCCAAAGAATCACACAATTCCTTGCCCTGAGCCATGGTTATACATTTAAAAATATTTAAGCAGCAGCTCCAGTGGCCTAGAAGAAACATGAAGAAACAAATCAGGAAGCAACACAATGTGGATGTTTTCACAACCAATCTACATCATATTCATTGTGATTAATTCCTTTTGTTAGCCAATTGGAAGTGTTTGAATGGAAAAGTCGTATGTAAGTTTACTACAAGGAAGGAAGGGAAGGAGAAATCATGACAGTCAGCGTCAGTGATATGACTAGCACCAGAAAGGCTTTATTTAGTAAAATCCAGCTTCCAGTGGCTATTAAAAACATCTGAGATCCTTCCTTGAATGACTGGTACGCCTTCATTCAAGGTCTGCACATCGCATTAGTCAGAATTTCGTAGTTAAAACCAAAGTCTAATTACTGGTGTAGAAATAAACCCATTTAGTCAGATGAATGGTGGAGATTTCTAATGTGTTTTGACAGGATAATTATCTCTAATGGTAGGAATAAAGTAATATGTTAAAAGAATGTTAAAGTAGAAGGCACTGCTAATCAATCAATGGGAAATAAAATATATCACAGAGATGTTTTATAAAAAGAACAAAGACTCCTACATATGACATGTCAGGAGATGGTTTTACCATCAGGTTTTAGTTGAAAAAAAAAAGACAAGAAATATTTATTTTTAAGAAAACTATTGTTTAGGCAACAGATAAAATGAATGTCAGAGAAAGAGCTGAGGATTAAAGTAAACCATACAGCCCTAAATGTTTATTCAGAAGAGACTAACTGATTCTAAAATTAATGGGGTTTAATCTCAGATAAATGGGCTATAAAGATGCAACCTAAATGCCAAATTTCATTCCCAATGGAGTTCTTGATGTTCTCTTATCATTTATTGCCAATGATTTAGATTTTTAGATTTAGTCAAGAAAGATAAACATTAAACAAAAGTAAAATTTCACATTTTACTCGGAAGTATTTCATATACTCCAGCTGCAAGGGGCAAATGTCCTCTGATGGCCCTAGGTGGCATATAAATTTAATGAACATGGGAAAGTGTGAGTACCAAAATTGGTGATACAAAACTTATCAAAATATAATACAAGTGCTCTCCATGTTCAAGGCTAAAAAATGAGTGGCAAAAGTCAATTATCTTATAGGGTAGAAGAAGGACACACAATTTAAAACTTGGGGCTGCTGTAAAAGGATTCAATCACTTGATTCTGCAATGCCCAATTTTCTCCACTATTAGGATTCTTGGATCAACAATAACAACTATATACCTTTCCAAGTATTGTCCTTGACTCTGCTGAATACTGGTTTGAGTTCTTAGAGAGGACTTTATTGCAAAGCATACATTGAACATTGTCATGAGGGCACTGAAGGCCAATGTCTGTTAGCTCAGCTGGTAGTAATCATGGCATATATGGAAGACATATATGGGTTTCTAGAGAGAGCTGTTGCTGTGCCCTGGTGAAGCTCTTATAGGAAGAGTGAATGAGCACTTTGAATTGGGGAGACCATTTTTACAGCCACCATAGCTGCTTTATAATAATAATAGACATTAAGTGCTTATTCTAATATATAGTTAGCATAAGGATTGTTTCTTTTAATACAAATATCTCAGAGAAAACTTTGGAAAAACATCAGCCCTCCAGTATGTGACACTTTCCCTTTTCATATAGTTCTTCACTAAGTAGCCCTTGTCTTTCAATGTTAAACTCACCTTCTGAGTACAAAATATTGCCTGCTTCTGCTATAAAAGTAAGGAGACAGAATACGAATGTTTTGCTCAAGGAGGAGGGATTAATAATAATTGCCTTTGGAATCTGCATGCTTGCACCTGCATGTTTGTTCATTATCATAAGATGTCATGATGTTTTCTTGGCTTGGCTGATACCTCTGCAGTTCTGTTTCTATGTTTCAATTTCTATGGCTGGCCATCTTAATGACTGAGCAGTTTGCATGATCATACCAAATTTATCATCCCAAATCTGCCTTATGCTAATTGGCTCGGATTGGTGAACATCACACATCCTTTTGGTATCTGTGTTTTGATTTCTTGTACAAGTCAATTTTATCTCAAAAGGCTGTGCAGGAGAATTTTTAGGGACATTATGCATATTTCACACATAAATTGACCCCAACAAGGTGAATTTGCTGCCTATATCATTTAAGTATTCAGCATCTAAATCAGGGATGTCAAACACATGTTGTCACAATGGCATAATGTACATATCAGGACTTTTCCCCCCTTCGCTAAACTAGTGGGAGCGAGGCCAGCATGTGACACATCTGGACTGTGGGCCAGGAGCTTGACAGCCCTGATCTACATCAATCCATTCTTTGACCTCAGGCTGGAGATGATTTTTCTGCTTTATGCTATGCAATTATATTTTTTCATTCATTGGATTCATTTCAGCAGTACTTTCATCAGAGGGTAGCAGCTCTCCACAAGAAATCACAAGAAGGATAACTTATTTTTAAGAGTATAGCTTCAACCCAGCTGAGATTATAGTTGTAGCTTCAATATAACCAAATGTTTTTAAAGCCACCAAGTTTAAATTACCAATTCAACACTGTGGCTTTGCCATTATAGAATAGAATAGAATTCTTTATTGGCCAAGTGTAACTGGACACACAAGGAATTTGTCTTCAGTGCATATGCTCTCAGTGTACAACAAAGGAAACTGTACATTTGTCAGGAATCACAAGATACAATACTCAATGATAGTCATGGGGTACAAATAAGCAGTCAAATCATAACAGGAGACAGTAATCAATATAAATCGTAAGGATACAAAAAATAAGTTATAGTCATAGTGGGGTTGGTGGGTGATGGAACAATGAGAACAACAGTAAGGTAGACTTAATAGTTAGACAGTGTTGAGGAAACT
Source organism: Myanophis thanlyinensis (assembly GCA_017656035.1). Taxonomy (NCBI): domain Eukaryota; kingdom Metazoa; phylum Chordata; class Lepidosauria; order Squamata; family Homalopsidae; genus Myanophis; species Myanophis thanlyinensis. The sequence continues at coordinate 15,829 of JAEANM010000441.1, read as the reverse complement.
ATAGCAGAGAGATGGTGTTTAGGAAAAAATTGTTCTTGTGTCTAGCCATTCTTGTGTGCAGTGCCCTATAGCATAGTTTTGAGGGTAGGAGTTGAAACAACCATGTCCAGGGATGTGACAGGTCCTTAAATATTTTCCCAGCCCTCTTTTTGACTCATACAGTATACAGGTCTTCGATGGAAGGCAGGTTGGTAGTAATTGGTTTTTTGTGCAGTTCTGATCATCCTCTGTAGTCTGTGTCTGTCTTGTTGGGTTGCAGAACCAAACCAGACAGTTAAAGAGATGCAGATGACCGACTCAATAATTCCTCTGTAGAACTGGATCAGCAGCTCCTTGGGCAGTTTGAGCTTTCTGAGTTGGCATAGAAAGAACATTCTTTGTTGTGCTTTTTTGATGATGTTTTTGATATTAGGTGTCCATTTTACGTCTTGTGATATGATAGAACCTAGAAATTTGAAGGATTATACTTTCAAGAGAAGTGGTATTATGGGAGGATTTCTCCTAAAATCTACCACCATTCCTATGGTTTTGAGTGTGTTCATTTCCAGATTGTTCCAGTTTGTACCACGAGTTCAACCTCCCGTCTGTATGCAGATTCATTGTTGTTTTGAATGAGACCAATCACTGTTGTATCATCTGCAAACTTCAGTACTTTAACAGATGGATTTTTTGAGGTGTAGGCATTGGTATAGAGAGAGAAGAGGAGAGAGCACACAGCCTTGGGGGATGGGGGCTGTGCTAATTGTACAGGTATCTGATGTGATTCTGCTTAGCTTCACCTGCTGCTTCCTGTCTGTTAGGAAGCTTATGATCCACTTACATTTATTACTTATTAGCACATCAAAAGAAAAGAGGTTTGGCATTATACTGTATATTAAAGAAACATTAAAAGCTAAACAAGTATATTCAGATGAAGAAGGGAGAATATATTGATGGTTGAGGTTGTAAAAAAATCAGAAACAGATTCTTCTGATTGCAATATGTGCACCAAATAACAAACAAGAAGAGTTTTATAAAGGACTCCATAACTGAAATGGACTATGAAAGCATATGTACGATAGGAGATTTCAATGCAATTGTGGATGTTAAACTAGACTATAGAAGTAGTAAAAAAACAAACAAGGACACTCCCAAAGCCCTTTTTTGAAATGACACAAGATATAGGCATACAAGATATATGGAGAGTTAAACCCAAATAAAAACCAATATAAAGTCTATTCAAACAGACATCAATCATGGTCTAGAATAGATATGATATGAATGTTGTCAGAAATGAGAACAGATGTCCAAGAGGTAGATATAGAAATGAACATATGGGCAAGACCATAATCCAATAAAAATCAGGTGGAAGGGATAAAAGAAGAAATTGAGATGGACGTTGAACCAAACTATACTAAAGAATGAGTTTATACAAATAATGGAAAAAGAAATGGACTTCTTTTTAAGAAAACAGAAAAGAAGGAACATCACTACAAAATGTTTGGAACATGGCTAAAGCAGAACTGCGAGGATTACCCATAACATATATAGAAAGAAGAAACAAGAAAAAGAAACAACAAAAAATACTATAAGAACTCAAAAAGCTGGAGACAGAATTGCAGAAAGATCTGCAAAAAAGTAATATAAAAGAGTATACAGAATAAACAAAACATAAATTTAATTGAATAGCAAAAGATGAAATGGCACGAAAAATTAAAATGGCAAAATAATTTTTTTTTTGAAAATGCAAATAAGCCAGATAGATGGCTAGTGTACAAGTTGAAAAAAGAGAAAGAGAAGAAAATGATACATAAACTGATAGATGAGAAGGGGATCCTTCACCACCAAAATGAAGATAAAAAGAAAATAATTCAGGAATTTTATGGAAAGCTTTTTGTTGTTGTTAGTTGAGAAGTCATGTCCGACCCATCACGATCCCATGGAGCTGCCAGCCAAGAGGTCAAGAGGAAGGCCATATACATCCTGTATATGGATGTGCTAAAAGAAGACATGGAGGTGATTGGGGCGAGAGTGGAGGATGCCGAGGAGCAACATGTCAACCTGGGACTGGGGGGAAGGGGACCAGTGTTGGAGCTGAACAGTGGCTGGTGTGGGCTCAATCTACGCAGCCATAAAGCAGGGTCAAAGTGTCCAGTTCTTGCCTGCAGCGTTGGTGGTCAGGTTTGGGACAGAGCTGCCACTGGCCAAGATCAGCAGGCCAGATTTGGCAAGCCAGATGCATTGTGGATGCACTGCCACTGCCTGGGAGGAGAAGAGTGCACAGATCTCAAACGTGAGGCCTCGCTGGCCTCAGAAGCCAGGGGCATCTGCAGGCATCCAGCCATGTAACCTTGCAGACGCAAATCCAAACTGCTTCCTCCATGGTTTCGAAGCCTCTAGCCTTGCAATCCTGCGCAAGGAAGGTGGAGTTTTGTTTCTCTCTCTCCCGCATCTCAAGCAAAATCAAACCATGATGGGGGGTTGGTGGGATTTTCTTGTGAGTACAGTGATAAAAGTTAACATTTCAGAAACGTTACCCCATGGAGGCCTCCTAGTACAATGCAACGGCTGTAGCTTTGGAGAAACATCCGCCTTGCAGGATTGCAAGGCTCAGGAATGCCTGAGAGCAAGGCAGCCAGGAGGGCAAAGAGCCCCTGCCAGGGCGGTGGCAGCAGCAGCAGGCCCAGCAGCCAGGTAGCAGAGCGATTCTGACGGGCTGCATGACTTTGTACCTCATCGTAGCAGCAGCCTGAGCAACACCCGAGATCCAGGCCTGGCAGAGTGCAAACCATACTCATCGCCTACTGCATAGCCACAAGGTGAGCTGTGAGGGGTCCTTGGCTGCGAGGTTGCCTGGTGCCATGGGAAGGGCTGGGGCTAGCAAGAGTGTGCCGGAAATATCTCCAGGCACCCGGAGAGATGGAGCTCCCAACCCTTGCTGGATCAGCTAATCCATAGGCCACAATTAAGGAGCCCAACAAAGCCAAGAGGTGATCGCGCTCACTTCCTCCTGCACCTCAAAAAAAAAAAAAAAAAAAAGACCTCCTAGAAAATAAGTCCAAGTGCTTATTTCTGGGATCAAATGAAAGTAAGACCCAGGCTTCTTTTTGGAGAAACACGGTAGTTTCTGTAGAACATGGTCTGAAAGCACTCTACATTTTTATATTTAATTGTTCAGATCCCAAATACTTAAAATTTAGCTACTACCAGTATCAATCATTATTCCCCTTTTTAAGCTTTGGTTGTTTGCTTGCTGGAAACAAAGTTTTTGATCCAATATGTTTCTTTTATCTGAACTACATTAGCTGTCTGTTTGTTTACAAACTTAATTTAAGGCTCTAATATTGATCTTTAAACCTTGCATGTTTGGAATCTGATAATTGTTTCCATGTGTTTCTCTCAATAACCCAGAATATTACTACATTTGCAAAGCCTACATTTTTGATGGTGGCATATATGTTATTCTATCCAAAAAAAGTGCCACTCCATTTTAAACACTGTATGGAATTTCATTTAATAAAAAGGGATTTAATCTTTGAATGGATTAGATGAAATAGTATTTGGTATCTAGTCTAAAAGAGAAATGCTACACTTATAAAACTTTCTTTCCATAAGTATGTACTTTTTGATCCACTGTTGATTATTTTTCTAATGCTACATATCTATGAATAATATCAAATTCACAAATCAAGTTTTATTTAAATGTGAAGACTAAGTCAACCTTGAGGCCCATCAGAACTTTTATGCGCATTTTGGGCGTGTGTGTGTGGAGTCTTGTTTAGTTTTTTTGTTGTTGTTTTCTCTCTTTTGGTTTCAAGTTAGTATTTTAACTTGGGAAATACAATAAAATGTATTCATAAGCATTCATGCCACTATGGATAAGAATAAATTAATTATTGATCTATGGGTGAGACATTAATAAATTCTGAATTGTGATGGAAAAAAGAGATAAAAATCCATGCAGTTAAAAGCCATATACTTACTCTGATGTTAATGTTGCAGATATTTGTTAGTATGAAAATCAAAAGTAAAAATATCAGGGTGCAAACACTTTCACTGTTACATAAAGAATTCTCAGTAGTAAATGAAAAAAAATGCCAGGAACAGTTGAATTTTTAAATTCTGAGATGGAAAGTAAACTAAAAATATTATCAACCTTAAGTTATTCTAGGGCCAATTATGTTTGCATACCTTATAAAAAATTTTAAATTTAAAACAGTTCCCAAAATAAACAGGATTATTTTTTGCAAGGTAAATGTTCATATAAGATGGCAAAGATAAATTCAATTGGCAATATAAACTATCAAATATCTTTCATATTATATGTTATCAATGACTATGCAGAGTTGGTCTCTATACAATTGTCCATAAACAACTCTATTTTGCAATATATTACATTAACCTGATTTTGGATTAGAATATAGGTGTTTCTGCTTTCAAAATGGCGAGAAGATGAATCTTTGTCTGACAAAAAGAAAAGTTCCTACCAGATTTCCATAAGGAATACACGCACATGCAATGTAATTTATAAAATGTGTAGTAAAAATCTTGAAAACAATGGACTGAAATCTGAATCACATAAAGAAGCAATATATGTATAGCACAAATTCAAGTAATTTCAAATAATTTTCCCTAATTAGAGCAAAAGCACACATGCTAGAGCTGTAATGTTTCTGATGTCATAATCCAAAGCATGCTAGAAAGCTATAAAGTGTATCTTATAGTATTGGAAGATGTATACATGTCTGCCTATATCTTTCTTTGGACACTTCTTCTAGAAAGGTTATTCCTGTTTCAATTCTATATTCAGTGTTTGTCAATTTAAGCATTGATACCAATCTTTACAGTATATATGTCTGAAGATGGCACCTATATTCCAATTCCCACTGCTGGCTATACTGATTATGAAAACAAACTTTTACTTTTTTTTCTGTGCAAGGATCATGGGCATGTCAGCATATTTACTAGCATAGTTACACAATTTATCTGCTAAAGATCTTCATACATCTTTTTGGAATCTAAAAGGTCAGTGAGTAACTCAAGTACACACAGATGCAATGCTAGTTTCCAGGTTGTATTAGTGGGGATATCTTATCCAGAAAGAAAAGCTAAACATTATTTTAGTCTGGATGAATAGATTGGAGAAACAAATTACAGAAATATTCATTGCCATGCGTTCTATTAACTTCTAGTTAAATTTGCACTTAGATTGTGACATTTTTATAATAGAAAAAATCATATTAAAACATTCCTTATTTAAATTGCACGTTTTCACAGTCTAATTATAGTATTTTTCCATTGTATTCAATGTTTCATGTTTTGCCTGGTTTTAAATTGGATTGGTTATAAGTATTCTAGCAAAAAACAAATAGAATTAAATGTACAGATTATGATCACTGAAGGTCTCAGTCTACTCTAGATCTGGTCATAAATGCTAGTTGTTTATTATTGTAAATGATGTGTTGCATCTTTCAAAGTTTCTTTTTCTCTGAAATTTCTTGCTTCAGAATGATGCTTAATTACAGCTCAGGCAGCATGTATTACAATCTCTCTTTAATCCTGTAGCTCAACTGAAGTTTAATTCCATCTCTTCAGTTTAGAAGAATTTACAAAGCTATACTATTCCAACTCATCACAAATAAAGAGTAACACTTTCACCTTTCCTAAAAAAAACATCATCTTTTAATATTTTTAAGGAAAAGGAATTGATTTCTCTTGGCAGGCATAATCAAACTCATAAATAGCATTATTTTTCAAAAACTATGCTGTCATAATCCAACAAAAAAATCCATATTTATTATTGTTATGCCACCTCCAAAATGTTTCTTGTGCTAAAACAACCACCACCACCAGAGGAAGTCATTATTTTTCAACACTCCCCTCGCCGTCAATGCAGTCATGTCTCTTTCTTTTTCCTTCTAGGAAAACTTTTAAAATACTTCCTTTTGAAGCGCTTTTTGGGCTTTTCGGGGTTTGTTTCTAAACTGCTCTCATCCAAAGCCTCTCTGCTTCCCAGCCTGTCACAAAGGAATATTTTGTGTCCATGGGAGGAGAGTAATGTATCTGGTTTTCTACAGTCCCCTTTGTATGACTAGTCTTATGGAGCATTTCTCCCCCCCCCCCCAATTTTGGAGATGGGAAGTGGGTGGCTTAGGAGGCAGCAGGGTAATAATTTAATATAAAACCTGATCTGCTCAGTTGTGCTGAGGGGAGAGAGCGACTCTTGGAAGGAAAGAGGATCTCCCCACCCCTGTGGTGAGTAATCCTGTTATTCCGTTACAGTTTTAATATGCATTTGCAGTTACTTTTACTGAATAGCACACCATAAAGCTTTGGTTATATATTAAATGTAAACTGAAAGGAATGTAAACATGTATTGTTAATTATAAATAGATAATGACATAATAGATGCAAAAAGGTCTTATTCAGATGTACCAGTCATTTTGCATTACCCACCAATTGTCGCATGACAGAATATACTTTTTTTGTCTCTGAATATGTGAATAATTTGATTTGCGTTTATCTTTTTACATATTTAATAAAAAAATGTTACAATCTGTCTTGCTAAAGTGAGCTTCGTGAAATCCTGTGTTGGGTTTTATGACTTACAAATGGGATAGGGTTTTTAAGTTGCCAAAGCAAATTGCTTCATAACCAAATGTAACAATGTACACAGCATTTTAAAATTATTATTGTTCATTTTTGGAGGGGAAGCAAATGTCATTGTTGAATCCAATCCAATTTAAAGAATTCAGTGAAAGACATCCCACACTGAAACAACTACAAAAAGGCTGCAATATATGGAGTCACCAATGGAGTAACCTCTAAGAATAGAAACACTCCAGGTATTGTTACTATTGTCAGTACAAAAATAATAGACAAACAAACATAGATATAGATATAAATACTCCATTATGATTACAAGTGAGAACCAGTTTGGGGTAGTAGTTAAGGTATCAAGTTAGAAATCAGGAGACTAAGTTATTAGTCATAAATCCTTCTGGGTGACCTTTAGCCAGTACTTTCTCTTAACCCTAGGAAAGAGGCAATGGCAAACCTAAAAAAAACTTGCAAAGACAACTGCAGGAACTTGTTGAGGCAATTTCTGAGAATTTGACATGATTGGACAGAAAAAAAATGACTATAAGTACTGTACTAACAGAATATATAACTTAATCCAAAGGCTGTATACAAGGGCATGGGAAATGAGTTTGTATGGAGTCAGTCTATAAACAAAAATACTGTAAGTAGAGAATTATGTATACACTGCTTATCTCAGTGTAATTATAAGTCTACATAAAGAAGTTATCTTATTTATATTTGTAGCTGTTGATTCCTCTGCTAACTGTCGTCTATTTTCTGAATAACTGGTTGAAAATGCCTTTTATTTTGCTGTTAGTGAGGAACAGCAATGGGGGCAGGGAAAGCTGCATGGAAGAAACATTCCCATTTGTCTGCCATTCATCCTCCTTACTCTAACTCAGGGGTGAATAACTGTGGCTCTTTTATGACCTGTGGACTTCAAATCCCAGAATCCCTGGGCAAGGCAACCTAAATAAAATGGAGAAAACATTTTTAGGTGTAAGTGTAAGGAGCCCTTACACTTCACAATGTTTTCTCCATTTTATTTAGATTGCCTTGCCCAAAGATTCTGGCATTTGAAGTCCATAAGTCATAAAAAAACCACAATTGCCCACCCCTGCTCTAGCTGATAATGAAGCAAGAGCGAAGCAATATCTTAGCAAACCATGGCAAAGGATGCCTAATAATAGAACAAAGGCAGAATGCCATTCATGCTTAGCAACAGAAACAAAGGTGCACTCTTGAGCGACCTTGCCAAACCATGTCCTGCTTTTTAGGGCAAATTAAAGAAGTGGCTGCATTGCTGGTGCAACTTGTATGATATGGGAGGTGCACTTCGATGGGGAAGAACCTTCTTGGCATTAAATTAACTCTTCTCCAGTACTTTAGAAAAGAGATGGTCTTTATTTCTGACTGCTTTCCAGTATTGATGAATTAAATGAGACTTAGGCTGGCAACTCAATTGGAAACTGCTAGCCTCTACATTCTCCCATTATAGTTGAGAAATACCTAATCACAATTGCTTTTTTTCCTGTGTGTCAATGTATTTCTTCATTTTCTACCTTGCTTTCAATTTAAAACAATCTGAAATTTAAGTTTGCAGGATGATGCATTAAAGGCAAAATGTTTTTCTTCTTCCTTTGGAAACGAATAGTATTTTACTTCTTGGCAGAATTGGAATTATTTTCTAGACATAAGTGATAAATATTTCCAAATTTCTTATCATTAAGTTCATAGGTATTACGTTATTGTTCAACAACAAATCAAATTTTGGTGTTCTGGTTTTTAAAAATGCTGCCAAGTTAATGACCAAAGTAAAATGATGAAAGAGCAGCTCAGTTTCAGAGTGAAGGTTTTAAAAAACAAAATACATTTAATGGAATTCTATCTGAAGATGTCATAGGATACTTATTACTCATCAGCTGATTCCAGAGGCAGTACTGAAAATTTTAAGGTGTATGCCAGGAAAATAAATATAGAAGCTCTGTAGGAAGAACTCATGTCACCCACCTCACCCTCAACATCCACTCTACTTGCAAAGTTTGGATCTCCTCAACCTGTCAGTGAACCCACAAATAATAAAACCAAAGACTGCTTAAGCTCTTTCCACTTGCATTAACACATTGGCTGAAACCAACTAAGTGCATTTCCTATTAGGAAATCAACAAATACCAAAGCAATCATAACTAAATAAATCCCCTCAAGAAATGGAAATCCTTTATCCACATGATGCAGGTCCTCCAGCATTAGCCAGAATCCAACACCTACAGTCCTAGACTCACAAGAGACAAGGATTATATCCCATGGGATGGGAAACTGAATTTCCTTCCCTCCGGAGCCCATGCATTTCCCAGGACAAAACACACTGGCAGGCAGAATTCACAAACAAGGAACCAACCCCCTTATAAATATTTCTGCCTCTGTCTTTAATTTATGGCTGCGTTCAATTTGCTGTCTGTCTGTTTCACTGTCTGCCTTTTTGAACGAACTCTACCTCAACTTCAAGCAATTGTCCTGAATCCTTCATTGGACAACCAAGCTCAGAATCCAATTATAAATTCTTCTAACATATCCATGTCAACAGTCTTAAAATTCTGTAGATGTTGAACTGGGTAAACAAATGGCTTGTATGGCAGTTGAAAGATAAATAATATAATATTTGATTGTGGCAGTTAAGAGCATTGAATGAAAACATGCAACATTTTATAACAGGAAACTGAACAGCAACAGCAACTGAATGCTTGTGAAAGACACAAAAAATAAAGATGGCCACAGTTTGGATGGTATTGTGCAAATATTGGCAGCATAACTCCATACATCCTTAACTCGGAAATAAGTCTTAAAAGTTTAAATAGGTTTTGTACAGAATTATAGAATGTGATTGAAACTTCTGGGTCACAAAAGAAAAAAATACACCACAAAAGAGAAGCATGGATGTTACTGTTTGGTTTATGAAATATTGGGAAAAAAATCTTTGCCTTCCAAATGAAATTCTTTTAACACAAGATTTAATCAATGTCTTGAAACATGTAACTTACTGAAAAAATCCAGAGTAAATTGCTGCCTAACAAGGAACATCTGCCAATGCGTCTTTTCTTATAAGAATCTCATCATTATTGTGAATATGTCTGGATAATATCAGAAACAGGAAATTACAAAGCTAGCTTTTCTAACTGAGGAACAGAACCCAAACTCTTAACAAAAGAATCCATTCAGAAGGGGAAAATGGTATTGCAATAAATGGTGTCTCTTATTGGAACATACATCTAGCCTAGCAGCATTGCTTTATATTCTATATTCTGGAGGTCTCAAATTTAGCAATATCATGTGTAATCATAATCTTTCTTGATTTAGGCTTATTTTAATTAGTCTAACTGGTAGACTTATCATCTTTAACTTTTGTGTTACCATATAACTTTCATTTTGAAAGGCTAGAAATTTAATTAATGGATAAAAAAATACTTCAAACTTCACTTCAAAACTATGGGTATGATATTACATGCCATACCAATAAAGATGCTGGAACCAGAAATATGGGGAGAAGTTTACCTCAATTATCAATTATCAAAAGATCAGCAATAGCCAATAATTATTTCATCAATACATATGAGTTATACTCAACAAAAATGAGAAAGTTTTGTCTATTTGAAATGCAGCAAAAATTTCAATCCATAAAATACATTACTCTTAAAGCAAATTATAAAATGTTGTCATTAATAAAATATATAAATAGTATACTGACACTAGTATACTGAAATTTTGTATAGTAGAGATGTCAATGTTTAAGATACTTTATAAAATATCCCTAATTATAGAATTTCTAGTACTAGAAGATGACATTAGATCAGCACTCTAGTCATTATTAAGTTTTAATGAAATATTTACAAAAATATGGAAAGGAACAAAAGAAGAATTAGTAAAAGTTCTAACCAAGCTATCTCAGCAAATCTGGAAAATGACAGTGGCTAACAAACTGAAAAAGGTCAATCTACATAGTAATTCCAAAGAAAGGAGATTTAGAGTGTGCAATTTATCATGCAACAACCTATATATAAAATCGCAAAATAATTCTTACAATTATTCAATGTAGATTATAGCTCTATGTGGAAAAGGAGATACATGTAGTCCTTGACTTATGACCACAACTGAGCTAACATTTCTAAATTGTTACGTGAGTTTTGCCCCATTTTATGACCTACAATTGTTGCAGTTGTTAAGTTAGCAACATAGTTGTTAAGTGAATCTGGCTTCCCCATTGACTGCTCATTAGAAGATCACAAAAGGTGATCACATGATCATGGGACATCGCAACCAATACAAACCAATTGCCAAGCATCTGAATTTTGACTATGTGACTGAGGATGCTGCAACAATGAAAAACGGTCATAAGTTACTTGTTCAGTTGTTCAGTTCAGTTCAGTTGTAACTTTGAATGGGCACTAAAGAATGGTTGTAAGTTGAGGACTTATATAGATGATATAAATGATAATTTTTATAAATTATTATAAATATGATTATATGAGCCGTGGTGGTGCAGTGATTAGAATGCACTACTGCAAGCTACTTCTGCACTCAGCAGTCAGCAGTTCAATTCTCACCGGCTCAAGGTTGACTCAGTCTTCCATCCCTCCGAGGTGGGTAAAATGAGGGCCCAGATTGTTGGGGGCAATAGGCTGACTGTAAACCGTTTGGAGAGGGCTGTAAAGCACTGTGAGCAGTATATAAGTGCTATATCTATATCTATCTATCTGTCTGTATATCTATCTATGTAAAATAATATATGATTATATATAAAATAATTTACAGTATATCATGTACATTTATATTAATCACTTACAATAAAAATATAGCTTATGACTAAAACATGGGGAAGGAGGGAGCAGAATGTAGAGAAGGGGAGGTGGGATCTGCTATTGGTCCATCAACCACTTCCAATATGATACTTCCCTTTTGGGGCCTCAAGCCAATTGGCAGAGCCAGACCTTCATGCAAGAGCAGCAACTTTGCTGACCTCATTTTGGAGACAGAGCACAGAGCAAGGAGAGAGTGGGGGCAGCAGTTTCTCAAAGCTTGTGCTTTGCACCCTTGATATGCATTTCTCCAGGTTGTGGAGAAAGCTCTAAGAATATAAATTTTTGATCCCAAGCAATTGTTTTTAAAAAGATTTTAGGATTCCTTTTCAGATCTCATTTTTTCTAGTGTTTATTATTTTAACGTAGTAATTACTTTGTAATTTCCTCCACTGCTCCTCTAAAAATAGAGCAGCAGAGGTACTATATATATAAAACATCTACTTGATTTCCCACAAGAAGGATCTTAAGTAGTTAGAATACCTTCCTGAATATTTTCAAGCTTGCTCTTTCCAGAATTGCCTGCAGTTAATCTGCACTGTAGTTATGGTTTCTATTAAAGAAACTTTTTGCATTAAAAGCTATGTAAATACAGCAGTTAAACATCTGCATTGCATTATGCTAGAGATCAAGCAACATGATGCTTGATGTTAGACCTATCCTGCTGCAAACCTAAGTTCTCAGTTTTTAGAAAGAAAAGCAACAGAAAAGAACAAAAGAAAGAAAGGCAAATTTAGAAAAACCAGTTGAAGGCTATTAGCTACAATTTATTTTTTATATGAAATGAAAATTTTAACCAAGCTAGATATGCTGATCATAAATGTTTGGTTTTGTAAACATTCATGGAAATTTGCTTGAAAGCGAATTTATTTTCTTGGAAAGGCAGGTGGAGTTTGTCAGATTTACTCTACTATTATTACTGTGTACTCCTGTGTACTCTAAGCAGTTTGGTTAAGAATTACTCAGACAGTTAGACAGTTTATTGGCATTTCCTTTGTGAATAAGGAAACATATCAAGTACTCATAATATACTATAAAATACTATGAATCTTAAGAGAAAAAGAACAGGGATACTTCTTTATTTACCTGATCTTTAGAAATTGAGAAATTAGCATTGCATTCATGGATATTTTAGAAATACAAGAGGCATCCTTATGAATAGAAAATCTGGGACAAGGATGAGCAAAATTGTTCAAATATTGCTGCTCTCATACACGTTAGTTTATATAGCCATTAATTATGAATCATGGGAATTACAGCCCAACTTCTGGATATGATACAGTTGATAAAGTTGAGTTTGTTTCTCTTCCATTAGGTAGTATCTTTCATGGACATTTTGTCTTGGGCTGCAGGAGAAAAAAGGATTTGTAATGTAGCCTATATTTTGCAAAGCATCATAGGTTCTTTATACATGCTGATATTCCAAGGTAGGTAATTTTGCCTCCCAGTCTTGTGAAAGACTATTAAACCTTTGTTCAAAAATAGACCAGCTGAATGGTCAGTGAGATAGAAGACAGGCCCCAGTGAAGTTTCAGCAAGGCATTTCAATGAAAACTCCCTTTTACTTCACTCTGCATTTTTTCTACTTCATAAACCTTCATACCTACTTTGTAGGTATTTTTTTAACAGACGCCTTTAGAAGTAGTTTGAGTGATGTTATTGACAGAAAATATCTCTACATTGATGTTATATCCAAGAGGGCTAAAGCCATCCCTGGCCTCTGCCCACAATTGTCAAAGCCCAGCCCCCTCTATTCTAAAAAGAGTGATATGTCATAAGAGGAAACAAAGTCAGGGAACCTACCAGTTGCTATCCTTACAATGTCCTCTATAAGGTTGAAAGGACAGGGCTATTCACAAGACTTGCTATTGAGATAAATTATTATCATGCCCTAATAAGTTCCCAAGAACATTATTTATAGTATTGCTCTGAACAGTTTTTAATGAATAGTGGCATCTATTGAAAAAATAGAGCTCAAATGTATAGATGTGCTAACAGAATAAAAGAGGTTAAAGGATAAAAATAAACACAATTGTCTTTCTGCTATAATTTGATATTAAAGAAGATGTAGATCTACTGTGAGAAAAAGTGGTCCTATTTGTTTTCTCACATTCTATTTTATACTGAATTTTTAAAAAACATTATATCAGTACTAGCTCTTTGGAAAAGGCTCTAGTGCTGGGAAAGATGGAAGGAAAGAAAAAATGCCAATAACTGGCAGCAAGATGGGCGGACTCCAGTACAGGGGCAATGGGAATACCTGAAGGAGGGTGGAAGATCTGAAGGACCAAGTTAAGGACAGACTCATGGCAAAAATCAATTTAGGTGGTTGCTAAAAGTTGACACGGACTTAATGGCAATTAATCAATCAATCAATCGAATATCTCAAATGTATATATAATGAGCAAGGATTTTGCTGTACACTATGAATGGAAAAGATCAGCTCAAATAATTTTATAAAATGGGAAACAATTAAGATTGCAAAAGATAAAAATAGCTTATTTTTAGTATATTCCCTAGTATATTCCCTCAGCACTGTACTTTTCTGGGGCAACAAAAGAGGCAGCACCACATATGCCATCTTCCATCCTTGAAGAACAGGTAGAATAGATGTCTAAACACACACACACATATACACACACACTTCCAGAAATGGAATATACAACAAACTTCATGTCCAAGTTATTCAAGGGAATTGAAAGAACGTGTTCCATGAATTATCCTCTACAGGGATTAGATCCAAATTTGAAAGAGACCAGGTACAGTATTTGAAGATTTGATTTCGTTTTCAGACAAAATTGTAGTCTGGGGAAAAAAGCAAATGACTTTCCCAAATTACAAGCTCTGGATGTAAAGATGGGATGATAGTTGAAATTCAGATCAATCAGATTTACATTAAAAAATTTCCAATTGTTAATGCTTTCTCTAGTACAGGTAATCCTCAATTTATGATATTTGAGCCCAAAACTTATGTTGCTAAGTGAAACATTTGTTAAATGAGTTTTGCCCAATTTTATGACTTTTCTTGCCAGTTGTTAAGTGAATCACTGCAGTTAAGCTAGTAACCTAATTGTTAAGTGAATCTGGTTTTCCCATTGACTTCGCTTGTCATGTCATAAAAGATGATCACATGACCCCAGGACACTGCAACTGTCATAAATATGAACCAGTTACCAAGTATCTGAATTTTGGTCACAAGATTATGTGATGCTGCAAAGGCCGTAACTGGGAAAACAGTCATAAGTTGCTTTTTTCAGTGTTGTAACTTTGAGTGGTCACTGAATGAACTGTTGTAAATTGAGGACTACCTGAGGCAATTTCTCATAGTTTCTCTAGTCCTGTTTGATGTTCACAGCCTCTGATACAAAAACCAGAAATATATAGAAATATTCTATCATCTCTATGTATCTATCATCTATCTATATCTGTCCTAATAGGGACAGATTTTTTTTTAATAAGGGAGAATTGTGTAAAAGAAAAGTTTATGAATTTCAGAACAAAACGTAAAAGAACTCAAGCCCTATGATTTAATGTTCCAAAACAAGGTATTGTATATAACTGAAGTGTAAATGCAGATTCTGATTAAACTGAAGGTAATTACAGATAGAGTCTAGGTAAGAAAAAGTCAGTAGAAATCTAAATAAATCTGACAGTTTGACAGAATGGACCCTCAGAGAATGAAATCCTGGTTTTGGGGATCACAAAGTTCTCATTTCTCAGTGGAATATTTTTCTGTTAAATAGAAGTATTTTTCGAGTTAAACTACATAGTAGTAATAGCATATTGCTAAAAACAAAATCCAAATTCTATGTTAGAATATATCTTTATTAAGTCAATTTTGAAATCACAAAGTAGGGTGCATACTTTTCAGTTTTCTACCATCTTTTATTTAGCAAGAAAGTAAACAAAGAAAATAGTGGAAAAAAGGAAGGGAGTAGGAAAAATAGTTGGTATTGAAGCCAGGAAATATGTATTTAAGTCATTTTCTTGAGATGAATTTGGGAAAAGACTGCAGACTTTCATAATGTGATCAGCCAGGTACATCAAAGTTTAGAGATATTGCCCCCTGGTGCTCTAATCCTGAAATGCATCCATTCATTGGGATTGTTTAGTATTTGTTAGAGAAATTAAGAGAAAAATTCCTGTAATCAATTCTACTTTCCTTTGAAGCTTCTTTTGACTGTTTCAAAATTGTCACTTCAAAGGAAAAAAAATGATGCAGCATGAGTAATACCCTTATTCCAATCCTGTTAAATATAATATTCAATATAGGGAAAACAGTATATTTATATTCATAATATTCCAAACTCAGACTAGTTGCTTTAAATTTGAAGTTGCTTAATATACATTGTTTCATTCAAGCCACATTGTATATATATATATGGATTTTTCCCCATAATAGAAAAATATCTTACGAT
>JAEANM010000440.1:15844-36371 GCA_017656035.1 Myanophis thanlyinensis | reverse complement strand
TGCAAAGTGGGGAAAAAACAAAAGGAGATTTCTTCTAATAACTGGTTCTATAGAACCGGTGTGAACCAGCTGAATTTTACTTTCTAGTAGTACAGGAGACTAGAAAGATCTTAAAATAAGTATCTTGGCACATTTTTCTTTTCAAAGGGTTAGAAAAGCAAATATAAACCTCATATAGGAATGGAAAAGGGCATATTCTGTATTAATAAACCCCCAGAAAAGCTAGACAGAGCAATAAAGAAAATATGCAGGATGCCAGACTGAAGCAACAGAGACCAGATAGAGAAACCAAAGGGGAAAGCAGCAGTAGGATATGGTTGTGAATGGCAATATAATCAGGCATGCTCAGAATTGAAGCGAAGACTGATGGATGTGAGAGAAAGAGGAAAAATAGTAATCATAGGCTGCATTCAGCATCCTGACAGGTGATGCTACTCAGCCAGTACATTTTCTCTAAGTGCTAGGAAGACGGGAAAGGAACAGACAGGTGAAAGCAGTAGTACAAAAGGAAAGGGTTCAGGTAAATAACCCAAAAGGCCCACCCAAAATTTCTCATACCCAAAGTCAAAAA
Source organism: Myanophis thanlyinensis (assembly GCA_017656035.1). Classification (NCBI taxonomy): domain Eukaryota; kingdom Metazoa; phylum Chordata; class Lepidosauria; order Squamata; family Homalopsidae; genus Myanophis; species Myanophis thanlyinensis. Next base: position 35,800 of record JAEANM010000440.1, on the reverse strand, counting down.
TAGCCCAAAGGTTCTAGATTTCATTTAATCCAGACCAAACCTGGCATGGCTGAATGCTGAGGCACAATATGTTTGCTTCATGTACAGAACAAGTTTTCCTCCTTGTTGGAGGGCATTCAGTCCATAGCTACATTGGTATAACGTGGTTGCGTGACCGAGAAAGTATAAAAAACTAAAGAGATGCAAAATTTATACTTGCTTTACTTAAAGTCTGTGACATAATTCAATTGTGTCTCATTCCTTTGGAGCCAAATCCAAGCATGAATATCTAATTTAAGATATCTAATCACAGTCTAACGTTTTATGCTTCTCTTTCATTTTTCCCTATTACACTATGAATAACTTGATGTTAGTTTTCAATCTTTAAGGAGTGGACCATTCAATTCTTTGCACATTATCAAGTTAAAAGGATGGTGTTATACAAAAAGCAACGAATTGTTAAATAAGTGGCATAATTAAGTCTCACAGACAATGTTCACACTTCTACTAAATGGTCTTAATAATTGTAATCTTTAAATAAACACTATGTCACTGAACTTTAGTTTTTGAGAAACTGCTTATGTTTTCAAAATAATATGAAAAAATTAGCAAAGTTCCTTTTTTATTGCAGCAGACTAGAGGTTAAATACAGTGTTTCTCCCAAAACATGCCCCACCTAGAAAAGAAGCCCTATCACATTTTTCAGCGCATGCAATAAAATTAAGCCCTACCTACACAATTAGCCCTATTTAAGACCCCACCCACCTAGATTGCAGGGGGGCGAGGTACACAGGTAAAAATTAAGCTAGGGTGGGGCTGGGGGGAGTGGAGCTGCCCTACTTATCAGACCTCACACACCCCGACACCTGCCTCGCCTTCTTCTGTGTCCGCTTCTTCTGCGGGTGCTTGTTGCCACTTGTACGCATCACCCCAGCTTCCATTCAGCCTTCAGATGCTTTCCAGAAAGTCTCTCTGCAGGTGATACTACAGCTCTGGGATATGCATGCAGGTGATGGCAAGCAGCTGCAGAAAAAGACACGTGCGCATTGTGCTGGCCTCCGTTTTGCATTCAGATGCCTTCCAGAAGGCATCTGAAGCTCTGTTATCGGCTGAGAGGGCTTTGCAGAAGGCATCTACAGTGGATAACAGAGCTTTGGATTGCCCCAAAACTCTATTATCAGCCGCAGAGAGACTTTCCATTTTGCCTTCAGATGCCTTCCCGGACAATCTGAGCCTGCAAGTTCTTCGACCACAGTAGCCGCCTCTTCGAACAGGTGCATGATGATCCCCATGAGGAGGAGGGCAGTGGTCTCTGCCAGGCAGAGGACTAACACATCCTGCTGGAGCAGGGCACGCACAGAACGGGCAGCCGGTGAGCATGCTGGACGCAGCTGTGCTGAGCTCTCCTGGAGGATGTGGTTTTCCCCCTGACCAGGAGGCTCTTGGTATAGGGAGGAGGGCCTGGGGCTGGGGCAGCTCAAAGCCCTCACCAGCTCACTGTGGCCCAAGGCGAGGATCCGTTTGAAAAGAAATGAGCGATGCGGCTGCAAAAGAAGTTGGGCATTTAGCTGTGCTTCCTCTGTGCATGGATGTGTATTGTCCCCCGGCCGGGAGGCTGCTCAGCTAAACGGCCAACTTCTTTTGCAGCCGCGTCGCTTGTTCTTTGAATAGAGCCATGGTGAGCTGGCGGAGGCTCCGTGTTTCGGGCCACCCCAGTCCCAGATCCTCCCCCCCAGGCAAGAACAGCCTCCCAGCCAATGGAAAAAAACACGTCTTTTTGAAAAGAAACGAGTGATGTGGCTGCAAAAGAAGTTGGGCATTTACTCCCTCCGCCCCAACCAAGAGCAGTCTCCCAGCTGGGGGGAAAAAGCACATCCATGTGCAAAGGGAGCACAGTTAAACACCCAACTTCTTTTGCAGCCGCATCGCTCGTTTCTTTTCAAATAGACGTGCTTTTCCCCCTTGGCTGGGAGGCTACTCTTGGCAGAGAGAGGAGGGCCTGGGGCTGGGGTGGCCCAAAGCCCCCGCCAGCTCACCATGGCCCAAGGTAAGGACCGCGGCTCCTCCAGGAGAGCCCAGGCCGCCTATCCTGCGCTGGTCCTCTGCCCGGCTGCGACCATCACCCTCCTCATGGGGGACATTGTGCACCTGCTGGAAGAGGTGGCTGCTGTGATCGAAGAACTCGCTGGCTCAAATCATCCGGGAAGGCAAAGTGTAAAGTCTCTCTGTGGCTGATAATAGTTTCGGGGCTATCTGAAGTTCTGTTATCTGCTGTAGATGCCTTCCCCAAAGCCCTCTTCAGCCAATAACAGAGCTGCAGATGCCTTCTGGAAGGCATCTGAATGCAAAATGGAGGCCAGGGCAATGTGCACATGTCTTCCTCTGTGGCTGCTTGCCGCCACCCACATACATCTTTTTGGCTGCAAAAGCAGCAGCCCCATGAACAGGCAAAGGTGCATGGGGGGAAAATTATGATACCCCCTAAAAAGGAAGCCCTAGCTGGTTTTATGAGGATCAAAAGAAAATAAGACCCAGGTGTATTTTGGGAGAAACACGGTACTATTATTTAAAGTCGGGAGGACTTTGCATTCCCATGTGGATTTCTTCAACCTGCAAACAGTGGCAATCCACTTTTAATATTTTTTCCTGAAGAATAGCAAAGACTTTGAGTTATGTATCCATTCTCATCAGTTCAAAACTGATAGCATTTTTGGAAATCATCCTCAAGATAGGGATGGATTTTAACTGTATTATGATTCACAATGTGGATAAAAATATTAACTCTTCAAGACTTTGAATTATCTTCATGAAGCCAAGAAAGTTGCCAACCTCTATGAAATTGACAGACCTAATTGGATAGAAGGCGATAAACTCAGTCTCCCATAAGCAGCAGGCCCTTTTAAACTTAATTTGTCGCTTCAGTGACAAGTGATATCTTGAAATTAGAACTGTTAAGCCTCAAGCCGTATCTGAATCATCACCTTGACTTTTGGGATGGGGATAGAGAACAGACTGCTGACACGATTAAAAGCAGATTTAAACTGCAGAGAGTTCCCTCTCCTTTAAAAAAAATAAAAGAAATTAAGCTATATTGAAAACTGTAATTTTCCTACATATAAGGTGACACAGATCACATGGTAAACAACTATCATCTATCTCTCCAAGTAAGAATTTGCTTTCTATAAGTATAGCTAGTGCCAAGCAGAAAGCAACAGAACAGACAATACTGAGTACTGTAGGTTTGTTCATGATAAAAGAAAAATAAATACTATTTATGACAGGTGTTTTTCACTAGAATGTCTGTGGAGAGCACCCTTTGAGAATTCCACCAGAATGTCTCTAATAAGCGAAATAGGCTTTACTATGGGGGGGGGGGGGATCTTATAGGTTCATCACCATTAAATCACCTCCAAATGTACCAAATTATATACAATCCTATTCATTGACAATAGCAGGTATTTCTGGATGCTACTGGTTGAATCCATTTGTGCTGAAAGAAAATGGGCTAATACTTTTAACACAAGATTGATGCTTATTGCCTCCGATTCCTTTTTGTAAGGTTTCTTTAAGCATAGGAAGATGGGCTGATGAGGGCTGCAATCCTTGCATGACAGAAATCAACACTTAAATAAGATTGAGCTTGTCTCAGAAGAAACTCAGTTTTTTCCAGAGCATACATAAGATTACTGAGTGGTTTATTCTCTAATGTTCTGTTTGAGATAACACTGCACACTAAAGCTAGAATTTTATGAAGGATTTACATGTCCTAATATTTCCAACGAACTATTTCTATCTAATGCCTGAGTAGGTTACTGCCACAACAGAGGACTAGGACAGATGCTAAGACATCTTTTTACAAGCATTTTTCAAAATGAACTATTATGCCTCGTGGATGTTTTATATGCTACTAACGTATGTTAAATGGTTGCATGTGACAATTAACAGGAAGGAAGCCAATGTACCAAATTCCATATCTCTGCTATCTGAAGTCATTTATTCCCTATTACAGATGAGGGCTATAACTGGCTGTTAAGAACCCTAAAACACATTCAAAGAAAGCTTCTACATTCTTTATCAATGCAACTGTCCCTTTATAGACTACCTGGGATACCTGCAACTGAAAACTCAGTTTACCCACCTCTTTCAATAAAATGAAGTCCTCCCTCTGTCAAGCTTGATTCCTGCTGCTACCTGGACATGGACCTATTACTTCCTTAACAACTATGCATACGTAATTTGCTATTCACTTTTTGCAACTTGTTTTTAGACTTGCCATTTCTAGTTTCTGCAGTTCTCATATTTCCTGGTGGTCTCATAACTAGATCAGATTCTGCTCAGCTTCTCAAAATCAGTCTAAGATGGTTAGGTACTGCCATCTAGTTCATCAACTACTCTTTTGCTTTTAAGGAACTCAGATCAGTTAAAAAGAGGAAAAGGAAATGCAAAACAAGCTGACCTTATTCCTGGTTCATTGTGCTTCCCTATGATTCTCTTAGAGAAGTTGCCAGGATCTCTATTTTCTAAAAATATCTATGGTGGCTCTGAAATATTATTGCAAATTAAAATAGCCAAATTTAAATGGGAATTAATTGAAATAATTTAAAATACACAAAGGAGAAATGACCAAGGACAATCTCCAAGATGCTGCCTACCTTTCCTTTAAAAAAGGTTCCCCAAAAATAAAACCCTGCCTCTGGAGTCATGGGGCCTCCATTGCTGGAGATTTTCAAGCAGTAGTTGGACAGTTACTTTTCTGGCATTATATGAATATTCCTGCTCTAGGCAGGAGGCAGAAGTAGATGTCCAAAAGGTTGTTTATTCCTTGAGTCTGTGAAAAAATCTATAGAAATAATCAGAATTAGGGATGGATAGAGAATTACAGCCAAAGCGAATATTAACTTTTCAATTTTAGAAACATTTCAAGAAAAATAGTATAGGGGGAGAAAAAGTGCATAAGAACAAAAATCACCACAGTTCAATAACTATCTGGAAAATTCATCAATATAACAGAGTAACAGAGTTGGAAGGAACCTTGGAGGTCTTCTAGTCTGTTCAAGCAATAAACCCTATACCATTTCAAACAAATGCTTCTCCAAACTCTTAAAAATTTCCAGTGTTGGAGCATTCATAACTTCTGGAGGCAATTGTTCCACTGATTAATTGTTTTAACTGTCAGGAAATTTCTCCTTAGTTCCAGGTTGCTTCTCTCCTTGATTAGTTTCTACCCATTGCTTCTTGTCCAGCCTTCAGATGCTTTGGAGAACAAGTTGACTCGCTTTGTGGCAGCTCTTTAGTTATTGGAACATTGTCAACCCAGTCACCTCCAGTCCCTTAATCATCTGTTGTTCTTCTCTGCACTCTTTCTAGAATTTCAACATCCTTTTTATATGGTGGCAACCAAAACTGGATTCAATATTCCAAGTGTGATCTTACTAAGGTAATATAAAGTGGTATTAACACATCTTGATTCTATCCCTCTGCTAATGCAGCCTAGGACTGCATTGGCTTTTTTGGCTGTTACAACACACTGCTGGCTCACATTTAAGTGATTGTTCACCACCTATTCCATACCTATGCATTTGGGGTTTTTTGCCTAAATGTAAAACCTTACATTTTTCACCATTGAATTTAAATTTGTTAGGGCCCAGCGTTCAAGTTTGTCAAGATCTTTCTCTACCTTGTGCCTATCTTTTGGAGTATTGGCTATTCCTGCCAAGCTTGGGGTCATCTGCAAATCTAAATCACTGATGAAGATACTGAAAAGTACTGGGCCTATGATAGACACTGGGATACCCCACTGTATACTTCCCTCCATATAGATGCAGTTCCATTAAGGATTATACGTGGTGGTGATGTCTATCCACATTTTTCTATCTTATCAAGTAGTAGGTTGTGGTCTATTTACTGGCCTTACTGAAGTCCAAGTAAATTATATCCAGTATTCAGTGGTCCAATAATTTTGTCACTTTGTCAATGAAGGGAATAAGATTTGTCTGGCATGATCCGTTTTTGAAAAACGCATGTTGGCTTCTGGTTATGACTTTGTTTTCCTCAAGGGGTTTGCAAATTCATTGCCTGAATTATCTTTTCCAGAATGTTTCCAGGTATTGATGTCAAGCTGATAGGTCTATAGTTTCCTGGATACATTTTCTTTTTTTGAAGATGGGAACTACATCAGCCCTCTTCCAGTCATCTGGTCCTCAGAGCTCCAGGATTTTTGAAAGATATGGTTAAGTTGTTCTACGATCAGAACAAATGCCAATTCCTTCAGGACCTTGGGTGTAATCCATCTGGTCCTGATGATTTGAACTTTAGAGTGGATAGGTGTTTGTTCTCTTACCATTCTCTTATTTTGATTTGGCATTCCTAATCTGAATTTTATAGTATTTTTAATACTATATTTGGACTGTTTCCTTTTGTGTAAAAACAGATGCAAAATAATGAGTTAAGCAATTCTGCTTTCTCCTTGCTTCTCATCACCTTCTTGCCTTTTTCACCCATTAATAGACTAATTGTTTCCTTTACTTTTTTTTGTTTTACATGCTGAAAGAATCTTTGTTATTTGTGACTTTTGTTGCAAGCCTTAGTTCATTCTGAGCCTTATCTTTCTTGACTTCATCTTTGAAGGTTTGGGTATATTTGGCTGATATTCTGCCTTAGATATGTGCCCTTCTTTCCATTTTTTTAAATATTTGTCCTTTTTGTCTTTCAGTTTATCAGAGTTCTTTATCAGCCACGCTGCTTTCTTTTGAGCTCTCTTATTTTCTCCTTTATTGGAATTGTGCTAGACTGGGTTTTTTAAATCTCACTTTTCAAAGTTCCTAAGCTCCTTGGGTTGTTTTGTCCCTTTAGAATTCTCATCCATGGAATCCTTCTCAAGCTCTTTCCAAGTTTATTGAAATCAGTTCTCTTGAAGTGCAAAATTCTAGTGCGACTTGGTTCTATTGCTTGAGCTTCCATAATATTCCAGTACTGCATGGTTCTCTCCCCCAACTCCACCACAAAGATTTATGTTACTTCAACACCTTCTATCATTTCATCTGTTAGTGAGAATTAAGCCCAGAATGGCTGACCCTCTAGTTCTCTTTTCTATCTTTTGGGAAACAAAGTTGTCTGCTAGATTTGTTGAGGAATCCGTTTGATTTTTCACTAGGTAGAGTTAGTTGGTCTCCCAGTTGATGTCAGGTTAGTTAAAGTCCCCCATTAATATTGCGGTGTGCTTCCTACATATCTTAACTGACCAGCAAAAACTTCACATATTTCCTGATTGGATTCAAACCCATTCATTCATTTCATTCAAGATGTTTTTCACCACTGTCTGTATTTCTGTAGAGATCTAGTCATTTATTATATATAACACAATACCATGTCTTTTATTGTCTGTTTCTTTTAAATAATTTAAATCTGCAAGAACATCTTCAAAAATATGTGTTTCTATATTGTAAGTTGAAAAGAATACTATAAAGGGGGAGTGACATGCAAAATCGTGCCTGCATGTTGTTGCTCCGAGGACAGAGCCTTTATTTTTAACGGGAACTCACATCACAGTGCTTTAATTTGAAAATGAAAAAGAACACATACAATATAGGAATGGAGAAAAGTCCCAAGTCACCAAGGAAAACTGTACACAAATAGCCTAGAACTGTGTCAGGAAAGAAAGTTCGGAATGAGGTGAAGCTAGGAAACATTAAAAAGAACAAAAATGGTTTGATATGTTCAAAATAAAAATGAAGAGGTAGCATAGTGGCCATTCGATTATGACAAAATGCTAATACCAACTGAGGAAAAACAGAAATTTTACTATTAGCATTTTAATGATTTGAATAAAGAAACTGATAATTTATAAAATTTGCAGGTAACAGCATTGGAGCTGAATAATTTCCTAACAGAAATAAAATTCAAAATTACCGACTGCATTTAATCTAACTTGTGGTATAAACTCAGCCTAGCTACTGTACACCTGTTTCTACTTCAATGTGTTATGAGAGCCTATAAAATTGGGTAAATTATGGTTCAGTTGCCCATAGGTAAGGATGTCATATAATTCCCCTCCCTCCAGAATTTCCAAAACTTAATTCTACCAATAGTACTTTGTATGAAATATGTGCCACTGATAGCCTGAATTGCCATTTGTTGTGTCCTTATGTAAGGACATCTCTAGAAGAGGGAGATGAGGCGGACTACTACATGATCGAAATAAGCTTTCTGTGCCACTTGAACCAGGCTACAGGACAAGCCCAGAGTTAGACTCAATATTTTCTATAACTGATTAAGTCCAACTATCATAGCCACTCTGCCAGTGGATCAAATATCAGAAGCCAGAAACGCAATGAATTGTTTGCAAGATGATAGTTTGGGAATAAAGGTCTACTCAGCAGTAATTCTAAATCTCTGTATGAACCTGCCTGGTTAGGATTACCAAACACCAGCTGAGTTAAGGTTAACATAATACATCTGGATGGCCTTCAGCCAGATCAGGCTTAACAAGTACCAGATGATTCAGGGCAGAGTAATTGCAGCCTCCAGTTTAAAGCCTTCTGCTGGAGCTCATTATTGTAAAGTTATGTGGTCAGTTGTCCCCACATCCTGATAGAGCTCCTTACTGTACAAATGCTTCACAATCTGGACCCTGACCTTTGATCTTCTGTCTTTGTGCTGCAACTCATTTGAAAATAGGATCTGTCATATTATAACTATGGTTCTGAGATTTCCTGACACAGCAGAAAATCACTTTAAATTATATACAATGGGTGAGCAGACAACAGCCTAACTTAGACCTTAAATTAGCAATATTAACTACAGTAATATAATAAATTTGTATATATACAAGTTAAAAATGCTCAAATGATTGTATTTACACAGGGCTGAAACTCATTAGATGTTGTTCAATCACATCAATAGTTCATACTGATGGCTGTTATCTTATGGATGTTGTCATGCAAGTTAACATTTTAGGGTGTGCCTGGAAAGAGTTGATTGCATCTTGATTTCTTCAGATGAAAGACTTCTCTATTATATATATAGGTATATATACATACATACAAGGTATTCTAAAATTTCAGTATTGGTTTTGAATCTCATCTATTTATTCTGAGCAGAGGGATATGTGTATTTAAACCATCTGATAAAACACAATATGAATGAAGAAACACCACCTATTCCATTGTATCAACTTTTTTTACTACCATTATGCTTAACAGCAATATTCCTCAAATAAGCTTAACTCCCGTAAAATTGAGATGGGTGGTTATATAACCCAAATGATTAAACAAATGTATAACTGGAAGGACACAATTCAATGTAGTTAAATACAAACTTCCCTCCATAACAGAGCTAAACTTGTAAGCAAACATATAGAGTTAGCCAAAACAAAGTACTATTTATAAGTGCATGTTTAAAGAATAAGCATAAGTATTTGACATTTATTTGTTCCAGAAAGGATGCAGATTAAAACAGAGGTAATTATTAAAATACCTGCAACAATATGCCAAGTAAAAATATTTTAGGTGCACTCATTATAAATAGACTGCTTAAATTTTACAAGCAGCCCTTTGAGGATCAGAGGTTAACGTTGCATTTCTGAAGGGCATAACTTGCCTCTGAAAGACTCTTCCAATTTTAAGAATATTTACTTTTCTGCATGCAAGCTAACAAAAGACAAGAAAATGACCAACATGTCTAAGGGAAGAAATTACATTATTAAGAGTGTTTGAATTCAAGAAAAAATAAAGGGAGGCATTATAGAACTATTTAAAATTGTGCAAAAGATGGTAAATATAAACAGGAGGAGAGAAGATCCAGAAGGACCAAATTACTCAGGGTGGAGTTTATAACAAACACTGTTACACAAGCAACAATTGAACTAAGGAATTCAAAATCACAAGATTCAGCAAAGGACTCCAATCTGGACAGCTTTGTAGGAACATTATCAAGCCTGGGGAGGAGGATAAGGCTAGCAATGGCTAATAGTTATCTTCAATATCTGAGACAGTAAGGTTCAAACTGTACTAATTGCTTGGGAATATAAGCTTGGTAATGAGTACATACTGCTTGTAGGCTAACCAAAAACACATGCTGTTGCTTTTGGAACAGAAAGCTGGATTAGGTCACACCTTTATTTCATCCAGCACAAATGACAGGAAATAAAAATCGCAGTATGTTATATATTAAGAGAACTACAGAAATTTGAAATGTAAATAAATCCAGCTCTTCATGCCCAGGTCTACCATACAACCTTATAGATGTATCTTAATATTTTAGACAGCTGCATGACAAAAATCCAGCAAAACACAACAAAACTGTCTTTTATCTTTTAGCCAAACCTCCTTTTCTCTCTCCCAAATCCACAATTACTGGCACACCTCCCACCCACCCACCCACCCACCATTTAACTTTACTTGCCGTGGTGGAACTTGTGAGTAAAATGCACATGACTGCACCAAGTAAATAATACAACAGTGTATAAATTCAGTTTAGCGAAGACATCAGACTAGCGATTTCCACCCCCCCCCCACCTTTTTGGGGGGGATAGGGGAGAAACCTAAAATACCGCGATTCTAATCCTCTTGATCTGAAAAGGGTTCCTGCTAAAAACAAAATGCTCTCTTCCTAATCAGAATCAAGCGAATCGATTCCCGCAGGAGCAATACAACCACCGCGACAAAGCCAAGCCAAGCCTGATTTAATTGATAGAAAGGTTAAATTTGATAATGAAAAATCCCTTTAATACGTTCCGAAGGACCAAAAAGCCTGAGAGTCAATCTCTCCCTGGCAGTAGCTCGCCAACACATGATTGTGTGCACAATTGTTGCACAATCCGCTTTGGCTGGTGTTCTTTTTTTTTTTTTGTTCCCTTTTCTTTTTTCTTTCCTTTCCCCTCTTTCTTAAAAAAAGGCACCGTCTCTTCACTCGCTCTGCAACCTTTCTTTCAGGACACGTTAAGCGAGGTTTGGAAGCTCTCCTCAGAAAGAAGGGGGAGTGAGTAGGTCCCAGCCTTGCGCAAGACTGCCACCAAGTCGGCACCCACTCCCCTCCCTTCCCGCCCATCATCTTCCCGGCACCCGGGCAGCTTGGATCCTTTCCTTTCCTTTCCCTTCCACCACCCAAGCAGCACCCAGGGCCCGAGAGGGCGAAGACGCCGACCAGCCGTCTTCCCCCCGGGTTGCCCTCCCGTCCGGCCCAAAGAGGGAGGCTTGTTGGGGAAGGACACTTTAAAGGCACCCGCTCGGTCGCCGGCCTGCTCTCTTCCAGGCGAGAAAGGCGTTTTGCCCCGGCTAACCCGCCACAGCGGCGGCGGCGGCGGCGGCCCCCGGAAAATGGCTGCCGCTGGAGCCGAGCCTTTTCCAGGCAGGCAGAGCAAGCTGCGGCAAGAGCGCGCGTCTCCGGACCCCGCCGGGTTTGCCCCTCCAAGCGGGCGGCAAGGAAGCCTTTGGGGTCGAGGGTGGTGGAGAGAGGCGCTTACCTTTGAATTTGAGCTCGTGCTGCGGCTCCAGGATCAAGACCTGCTCGGCTTTCGCCATGTTGGCTCCCGCTCCTCCCTCCCTCCCTCCTCCTCGGCGGCGGTTGAAGCACCAAACGGGGCCGGAGGGAAAGCGGAGCAAACGCCACTGACGGCTCTCAAAAAGAAATGGGGGAACGGGATGGGAGGGAAAGAAAAGAAAAGGAAACGAAGGAGCCCCGGCGGTCCTTCCCGACAAGGCAAAGCCGGGCAAATAAAGAGGCGCGGCGGGGGAGGAGGAGTGGGAAGGTGGGTGGGTGGGTGGGGGGGTGAACGGACTAAGCAGGACCCGCTGGCGGCTTTGGGGCACGGCCGGGGAAATGAGCCGGCGCGCGCCCAGCACGCAAGCTGACGCTTCCCACCCTCGCCAGGAGGAGGAAGGAGGCGGGGAAGGACGCTGCAGCACGGGCGGGCCTGGGCTGGCGGTGGAGGAGGAGGAGGAGGAAGCAGAGGAGGAGGAGGAGGGCGAAAGGGGACTGCAAGCTGACGTTTCCCCGCCGGCCCGGGCGGGGCCCTTAAAAGGCCGCCCTTCTCTTTCGTCAGGAGAGGGGAGGTTTGCGCGTAAACGTGAGAAGCGGTTTTAAAAGGGGGAGGCGCGCAGGCAGTTGCGCCGGTCTGAAGCGCGCCTTTGCTGTCGTGGCGCGCAAATGGGGGCGAGTCTGGGAGGGAAATCGTGGGGGGGGGGGGGAGAGAAATGGGGGCTAGTCTAGAGCAGGGGTGGTCAATTATGGCTCCTTCATGGCTGGCTCAGGAATTCTGGGAGTTGAAGTCCACGAGTCATGAAGGAGCCATAATTCACCACCCCTGGGCTCGAGGAATTATGAGGGTGCTTGTAAAACGCCGCATTCCCGGCGAGGGAGCGTTTTAGAACGAGTCAGTCAGGGGACGGCAAGTGGGGCTTTCTTTCTCTCCCGGAAGGGGACGGTGCCTCCGCCTGGTAGAAAGTCCGGTTTTGTGGAGCCCTGGATGTGCAAAGGTGTGACCGCTGGTCTCCTGGGGAATAAAGGAAAATCCTCAAACGAAAATTGCGTGGGGAAATACAGGGAGTCCTCGGTTTACGGCCAATTTGAGCCCAACATTCCTGTTGAGTGAGATATTTGTTAAGTGAGCTTAGCCCCCTTTGATGACCTTCCTTGCCCATAAGTGCATCGGTGCCGTTGATAAATTAATAATTTGGTTGTCAAATGAATCTGGCTTCCCCATTGACTTTGCTGGTCAGATGGTCGCCAAAGGTGATCATATGACCCTGGGACACAGTGGTCATAAATATGAACCAATTGCCAAGTATCCGATCACATGATCATGGGGATGCTGCCAACAACATAACTTGAAAAGTCACATTTTTTTCAGTGCTGTTGTAACTTTGAACGGTCATGATATGAACTGTTGGAAGTTGAGGACTACCTGTATTCTTCTGGAGAGGAGAGGAGGAAGGCCAGTCTCACTGAAGGAAGAGATGGATTGAGGCATCTCTGCAGAGGATGTTTCTTGAGTCCGTTCAGTAGTTGGGTAATCCAGTTCTTCTCAAATCTCAAAATGGGTTGATGGCATCCCAAAGAAGCCTCTGAATTTACTGTTGGGACAGTGACTTGTCCCCACCTTGTTCCTTGTCATATATTGTTTGTCCCAGAAAGAAAGGATAAAGGGGATTTTCCAATCTTTGTTCAATTCATTGTCAAAATTGGGTTACTTCGTTTATGGGTTGATCACCTCTTGGTTGACCTTATTGGAAACTAAGGAGGATGTACTTGATTAGGTGGATGGATTCCTTCAAGAAGTTGGAAATGAAAAATTAATGGAAGAATGTAACGGCAAACCACTTTGGTTTTATAAGAAAATTCTGCAGATTTATTAAGGTACCACCAGTTAAATTTACTTCGGAGACTTACTTTATGTTTAACATGTATTTAAATAAAGACTTGTACTAATTTTATAATATTACCATTGTATCATCATTATTATAACACAGATAATACCACAGTATGGAACATGCCTTCCCTTTGCAAATCTGTTTAAACCATGTTATTCCACTGTACCATTGGTTCTAATTGACCATTGGCATTTATCTTTGAGGTGTATGAATAAAATGCATTTCTATTCTCCTGTTTTTTTCTGTTTTTCTTCACTGTTGAGAACTTTGATGATTTGGCAATCTACAAATACTAGTGATTTTTTATATTTATGGCCAGGTTGGTGATGGAGTTTCCCAAGCTGATGATCCTTTAGAATTTCAGCTTCCTTGGATGTGGAGTAAGAGTTGGCTCAGGACTTCATGGTCACCATGACACCCATGGGTCTGACCCAAGTCATCAATGTCCTAACACAATCAACACAACAACATCTAACATATGCTAGATCTGGTTTTCTTATTGAAGCAGTGGCAAATTATCTGATGTTTCTACTCCCATGCTGTAGGGAGGTTAGACTTACTTGATCGGTCTGCCTCAGATGACTGATGAACCAGCAAGGTTACAGAGAAAACTTGGGGTTTCCTGAAGGTATATTGCATGGTCCAGCTGAGGACTTAGTTGCTGCCTGGAATTTGAGGGAAGGACTTTGGACTAGATTATTCTATGAGGTGGGCCTGATTTCTGAAAACTATGAGACGGCCTACCTGAAAGAGATTGAGAACCTGAAGAACTGGTGCCAGAAAAACAACCTCCACCTCAACGTCAGCAAGACAAAGGAGTTGATAGTTCCTCTCCTTTTTTTGTGCTGAAGTCCACTATCTGACCCCCATCATCAATGGGAGCCCAGTAGAGAGAGTGGACAGTTTTAGATATCTCGGGGTCCAGATCACACAGAACCTGTCATGGTTCTGCCATATCACCAACACAGTGAAAAAGGCTCGGCAACGTCTCTACCACCTCAGATGTTTGAGAGACTTTAAATTCCCCCCCCCCCCAGTACTCAGGACAGATGAGCCCTACAGAGAGTGGTGTGTTCAGCTGAGTGCATCATCCGCACTAAGCTCCATGAACTGCATGCCATCTACAACAAGTGATGTCGGTCCACAGCCAGGAAGATAGTGAAAGACCACAGCCACCCCAATTCAATCCTTTATTGTCAAATGCACAACATGTGTGCAACGAAATTGAATGCAGCGAAATTGAATGGACTGTTCTCCATGATGCAGTCAGGAAAGTGCTTCCGGTCCTGAAAGCCAAAACAGAAAGACTGAGAAAAAGCTTCTTCCCACAAGCAATTCGATCTCTAAACCAGGACAACACCCAGAGCCAAAACAGCCTCACATTGCACTCTGACCATTGCACATGAAATGGACTTGCTGCCATAATGGACATCATATTTTGACATTGTATTATCCCTTATTCCTTCTCTATCCAACCTACTTCCATACTTTCTACAATCTACTCTCCTTGCTTTCCTAAATCCTAAAGTTGGGTGATCGCCTAAGTCAAGAGTGGGTAATTATGGCTCCTTCATGACTTGTGGACTTCAACTCCCAGAATTCCTGAGCCAGCCATGCTGGCTCAGGAATTCTGGCAATTGAAGTCCACGAATCATGAAGGAGCCATAATTGCCCACCCCTGGCCTAAGTATTTCACTACATATCGTAATGTGTATGACTGTATATGCTACAAATAAATTCTGAATCTGGTTTCTCTTTTCCTGTGGACTCTAAATTCCCCTTAGCTTACTGAAGAGAACGTGGGAGGGAGAGAGATGTTGAAAAGAAGCTAAGTCTGCCATAGGAAGACTATGAGGAATAAGTGGGACTGAGCATCAGATAGATATATACTAGGGCCTAAGTTGCGATGGATAAGGAGGCAAAGTGCCAGTATCTATATTGCATCCACAATCACTCTGAAGCCCTATTCAAGGTAATGCAGGCTCTCTAGGGAAGAATTGAGATTTACTTGCAGGGCCACTGTGAAGAATATGCATGGAATCTATTGGATAAAATCACTCCAATTTGCATGCAGAACCACCCCTTCACACACAAAATGTGGGGAGTAGGGGGAGAATTGTTAAAGGAATGGATTGTGGATGTGAATAGGAGAGAATCCTTGCACAACTTTGTGTTGTGTATTACTTGTGCCCTTTGTTGGACTGCGATATTCTACTTTCAGTTAGTCATGCCTTAGCATCCTTTCAGTTGGGCTTATGCAATGTTTTCTACAGAAGGCTGCCCTCGAAGAACATCTGGAATTTGTAGTTGGTATAGTATGCAGCAATGAAAGCAGTTATAGGTACATCTCAATCTGCATACTATCCCTCTGCTCCACAAGCTGCCTTGGTTGTGGTGAGATGGTGGCAAATACTTTAAAAAATAAATAATACTTCTCAGGTTTTTTTTAAATTGTTAGCCATCCAGAGTCATTTGATTGAGATGGGTTGCCATATAAATTGAATAAATACATACATTTAGCTGCTTATGGTCTTTATTCCTCAGGTGTATCATTGCACCTGTCCAAATGATGGGTTTCAATTTTATTTTCGACACACAGCCCTCTTCAAAGTGCTTTGCAAC
Organism: Myanophis thanlyinensis; assembly: GCA_017656035.1. Taxonomy (NCBI): domain Eukaryota; kingdom Metazoa; phylum Chordata; class Lepidosauria; order Squamata; family Homalopsidae; genus Myanophis; species Myanophis thanlyinensis. The sequence continues at coordinate 19,832 of JAEANM010000440.1, read as the reverse complement.
ATGAAAACATAAAAATGCAACACTACAATATGATCTTTATTTTTATAAAAAACTGATTTTCAGTATTGCAGTCAAAATTCATACTTGGCTTTTGTCTTGCAATGAAGTGAAAAAACTATAGCAAGAGTGGGGGAAAGATCTGTAGTTCTACATATGTTGTTCCCACCATCCTTTATTATTAATTGCCTGGGGCTGAATTGACTTGCAGTTTGGGGAATAACATGGAAGCCTTTTGATATACAGAAATAATACTGAGCTTGACACAGTATTGAATGTGCAGGTGACAAAATTGGATGGCATAGCTGAAATTCTAGATGACACAATGCAATATGATCTTGATACGTTAGAAGGAAAATAAATGCATTCTTCAGTTTGGCTTGTCTATGCTATGTTTGAAAATGTTGGAATTGTATTTTATGATAGGATGTAAATGAGTAAGCAGTGTGATAATGGCTGCAAAAAAGAAGACAGAAAATTGCTTCCAAATCATGGGCAATACTACTTTCATTTCCTACATTGCATTGGTGAGATGCAACCTTAAGAGACTGAGGGATGTTTAACCTTGAACAAAAAATGACCATGGGAAGTGCCGGTTGCATATTTTTAGCTTTGCAAAGAAGGGCCACACAGGAAAATCAAGTCCTATTCATGAACATCTCATACTTTCAGTGGGGGTTGGTACCTGCAGAAGGGCAGATTCTGTTTTCTGATCTAAAAGTAATTTGAAAACTACAAATTATCTCAAAGATGGTGGCTCGTCTGTTCAAGCATCAATTTATTTTTATTAGATTTTTAAAATTCCACCTGTATTACTTTTATAAATAATCTGGGAAGCAATCATGCATAATACTCTATTTGAACTACAGTGGCACAGTGGTTAGAATGCAGGCTTACTTCTTCTGACTGCTGGCTGGCTGCAATTTGGCAGTTCAAATCCCACCAGGCTCAAGGTTGACTCAGCCTTCCATCCTTCCGAGATGGGTAAAATGAGGACCCAGATTGTTGGGGGCAATATGCTGACTCTAAACAGCATAGAGAGCACTGTAAGGCACTGTAAAGTAGTATATAAGTCTTAAGTGCTATTGCTATTTTCCCCATAACCCTGTGAGATGGGAATAAGTGACTGGCCAAAAGTCATCCAGCCTGCTTTCATGCCTAAAGTGGGACTAGAACTCATAGTCTCCTGGTTTCTAAATCAGCACCAAACTGACTCTCAGTTGGACAGCCATATGTGTGTATTTAGCGTTGTTTGCTGGTCAATGACTGAAATGGAGGCTTGGCTTTTTATTTTTGGATTCTTGCATTGAGCACTATGATTGAATTTGATGGTCTAAATCAGTGATCCTCCTTTCTGGCTCCACAGACTAGTAGAAGATGGTTTGACGTATGCAACCTAATCCTGCTCACATGCAAAGGCCACGGAGTGCTACCTTTTCATTCATCCTTCTCATATATTCATTTTCTGAGAATTGTTAAAACAGACGTTATAAGGGTCCTTTCTTTTATATACTCTGTAACATTGTTCTACAGAAAGTCTACATGACGATCAAGCTATTGCATAGTGTAGGCTGCAAATATTTAAATATTCTGCTTCTTAAACACCCTTTTAGAATTTTTGCTGCAGAACAAATGTATGCTTCCCTGTTCTTCAGCTGGAGGTTGCACCAGAAGGTAAGATGGAAATCTTCAGGTCATATTTAATTGCAGACAGAACAAAATTAGCCCAGACTTTCAACATGGGTGACTTTTTCCCTGCAGATTAGATGACTTCAGCCTGGAGAATTATCTGTCACCACAATTAACGATTAAAATATATTGATATTGCCAATCCTTTCCTGAGAGGGTGTGGAAAACGTGGATTGGTTTTATAACACCTTTACCGGTGGCTTTTGCAAATACAGTGCAATGTATCAGCTATATCCTCCAAAGAACCCCATAAGAAGTATTGTAATAACAAGTATTGCCTGATAAAATCTTTGAAACCTGACGTCTTAAAGCATATTATAATCAATGAAATAGAAAATTGAGTTTAAAGCCAGGCAGTATATTTGTATTTTATTCAGAAAAAAAAATAAGTTCTGCCTTTCAGCTTACGGAAATTTTATTGCACCCATTTATTTTTCTACCTTTGTAGAAGAATTATTGCAAAACTAGATTCTTGGATTTGTCTTTGGGATAAACAGTTGCACTGAAGTATGCTGGCTGTAGGAATTGTGGAAGTTGAAGTTCAACACATCTTTGTTGAGATTGAGACACACTGCTCTACAGTAATAGCAGATTTATATATACACGTTTGGAAGTGAAAACAGATACTCCCTCCCAGAGGTGAAATTCATCCGTTCCAGTTATTAGAAGAAATCTTTTCCCCCCCCCACTTTGCAGGGTTAATCCTGTAAAGATTAACTTTACAGGGTTAATCCTGCAAATAAGGCAGTTGTTTCTAGCCTAATCTTTATTGCCTTGCTCACAGAAACTGCCTCTCCCCTTATTACATTGTAATTTTAGGGAAGTTTAATTCTGTGCTTGGTGATGTTTAATCCTGTGGCCACGCCCACAGAACCAGTAGTAAAAAAAAATATGAATTTCTCCACTGCTCCCTCCCCTTGGGTAGCAGTTATAAAAGGCAGCAGATTGCAACAGATAAGCTTCTAAAATTCTTTGGAGTAATATTGAGCTATCATTCATTTCATTTCCAACCAGTCTTGGAGCAGATAGGAATCTATCCAGGGATGCTACAAATTATAGACAAACAGAATTTGGCCATCAGGATTAGAAAAGGCTAGAAACAGGAACATGTAGCAGCTTAATATATAACCCTGTGTAAGTTGCAATATCAAAATTAGGACAATTGTTATCTTTTGCTTAATTACATGCTTGTTTATTGTATCTTTCTTCAATTTGATGGAGGGGGAAGGGGGAAGGCATGTTGGACTATACTATCCATTGTCTCCAATATGTGCCCTGTGGGAATAACAGTAGTTGGACCTGAATATTCCTAGAGTGCATCAGTTTCTTGTTTTTTTTTTTTAAAAGGTGGGGGGGGGACAGGATATAATGGACTCTGAAGATTGCAAGTTTTTTTTATCATGCTGGCCACTTAATACAGCATAGTACACAGAGCTAGGAGGCAGGAGCTACAAAATTTGATGGTCAATAAATTGCCCATTCCTATCTATCTCAACATGATATGTAGTGCTATAAATTATACAATATGTAACCAATTGCCTAAATCTGTTGAGTTAGTAAAAAAAAAATGTTGAGTGCAGTCAGAATTTGTGACAACACAGTATTTCTTTCACATAAAGGACTGTGTAAAATAATCACACGTGTAGCTATTTTATCCAGTTTACTTTGGGATGCCTAGGTTCATATAGATTCAGCTCAGTGTAGTAGTTAAAGCATCAGGCTAGAAACAAGATACCATAAGTTCTAGTCCTGCCTTCGGCTTGGCTAAGTGACCTTGGGGGCCAATCACTTTCTCTCAGCCCTAAATAGGAGGCAATGGCAGAAAAGCTTCCCAACAAAATGGTAGGGACTTATCCAGGCAGTGGTCAGGACTCCTCCTGGTCTGAAGGCACTAAACAAACAAGCATGCCATACATGCAAGCCTCAAGAATGAGGATGGGAATAATTTCGGAATGCATAAAGAACTACAGACCACATTGAAAGCATGTGTTACAAACATTTTTATTAAATAATTTACAACTTTTATTTTGCACAATACATCCAGCTTGTGAGTTAGGGTACTGTTATACTATAAGAGTACATTTTTTTAAGCTGACACAAGGCTTTTTTTAATATGTTAAAATCAACGTTCCCTTCACAAAACTATAACTATGAGAAGGAAAGATCAAAACAAAACCCCCACCCTTCCAATGCCAAGATATTAGAAATTAGGAATTCTCTACCTTATTTCATCACCCTTTTCACACAGTCTTAGGACCAGCCTAAGAACACATGCACACGTGTGTATACATATACAAGTCAT
>JAEANM010000440.1:0-15834 GCA_017656035.1 Myanophis thanlyinensis | reverse complement strand
ACACACACACACTCAAAATTAACTCTTCAGCCTTCCATATGCTTGGCAAATCATGGTCAATGTTTTACCATTTCAATATCAAGTTTCTTTTCATGCAAATACAAGCAGCTCCCTGACACCCCTCCACTCAGTGCAATCCACTGCAACGTTACCTCTTGCAATATTGCCTCACTGAACTTAATCCAGAGTTAAGCAGGCAAGGATTCGGTTTCTCACAGCCCCTTTACTGATGTTTACATTTAGAGGAAAGTTTGTACCCTTGGACTAACATGTTAATTTCAGTAAGGCAGTTTAGTAATTTGCGACATTTCAATTTTAGGGTGAAGAGAAAAAAAAAAGACTTCCATAGCAATGTTGTTGTTTTTCTTTCAATGATACAGAAACACCCCTCTCCCTCATGCACTTGAATTCTGCACAGCAAAAGATTAAGTCAGGAACTGGAGTAATTATACTCAAATCCGTGCTATAATAAAGTTTCTAAAACCAGATCTGGGTCACATGGGCCCTTGGTACTCCTAAGGGAATGCTTTGGGGCTCAACCCTCTCTGTAAGAAGTAACGGAGAGAGGTTATCCCTTGGTTTGCAATAAGGCAGCATTATTAGGACAGATGATACCCAGCATACATCTCCACTCAAGACCAAATGGAAGAAGCAATGGAAGCCCTCGTCTAATTCCTGGAAACTTATTATACTGGTTAAATAGGGAAAAGCAAATTCAGGTTTAATTGAAGCAAAACAGAGGATCCATTCATTCGGAAGGCCACCGTTTGAAATTATTACATCTTTTACTCTTCTCCTGAGAAGAGGTCCCTGCAATCTGGGGGTGGGATGTCCTCTAGAATTCATGGCTCCTGGTATGGCCAGGAAAGCTCTGCCTAACTTAGGCTGGTGTGCTAATGGGGGTTTTCCTCACGATATGGGGCACTGAAGATGGTTGCTTCATGCCCTTGGATGGAATAGATAGTCCTTGCTCAGGGACTACTCATTAAGAGATTATTCAAAGTTGTAACAGTGTTGAATTAGGTGATTTATGACCGGTCCTAGAAATTGTGGCTATTGTAGCATCCCCATGGTCATGTGATCACAATGTGGTGCTTGGCAACCGATGTGCAATGACGATAGGTGATCTCCATGACCACTGCTTCTGACAAGCAAAGTCGATGGAAAGCCGGCAGCGAATCGCCATCATGTGATACCACGCCTAACAACCACTGTGATTTTTTTTTAACAACCACAACTGCAACGGTCATCATAATTTGTTGTGGTTGTATGATTATTATTTTTTTTGCTTTAGGTCTGTGTCCCTTAGCGATGGACTTTCCAGTTTCAATTATAGTTGCTAATAAAGGAGCTATATTGTACTTTGCTTTTCATGGAGCTCCTCTTGAGTCTATCTGGAAAATACAGTTGGTGCAAAGAGCAGCATCCTGTATGTTTAGCTGGACAGTTGTTAATGTCAAATGATGCTAATGTAGCAGGAGTTGCACTGGCTATCAGTACATTTCAGAGTGCAGTTCAGCTACTGATTATCCCATTTGGACCTAGACCTGAATATCTTCAAGACTACCTGTCCTATGATGGACTTTAAAGAAGATAATGATCTGAAGACAGCTCCATGAATAGCAGAGTTGACGTTTGTGGCCATGAATGGGTAGATCAACTCTTTTGACACCCCCCCCCCCCCAAAGCAAGGACATGAGATTGTCCAAGCTCTTCTCCTTAAAATTGTTCCTTGCTCATACTTTCTGCAGTATGAGAGAATATGGGAGATGAGGGAATTGGCCACAGTTCTGCATCCACAAACAAAGTCTTTATAAATGACACCGAGTTTGTACTTGTTTTGGATACTGTCTAAAGCAGTCGATATTGACTGCTTTAAAGTGACTATATATAAACATCGGGTGAATTCTTTAATATAAGAAAATGAAAATCTATCTTTATAATATTTAAGAATTTAAAATAAACAGCACAATCAGAGCAATAGTTTGGCTATAGAAAGTTTTAAACAGAATAAGAGCTTAGAAAACATTGGAATATTGGATTCTGAATATTAAGGTTTTGAAATTAATCTTAAAAGAATAATGGATTTTTTTTGTGGGAAAGTTTTGCTATTGGAAACACAACCAAACAAGTAATTTATCCTGGTGTTCAGAGACCTTTGAGAATCTGCACAAGAACTTTGAATCAATCATGTCACCTATGTTGTGTGGTTTGGGGAACAACCTGTTTCTTAATAGCAGAAAATGATAATGCAACAAAATCTACCCAGGAACACATGAACGAGAATTTGAATAAGAATTTGTCATCTTAATCTGAAAAGAATGGGATGATGCTTTAAAAATTAAGGACAAAAAAAATGACAATCCCAAAAAGCAACTGGAACAATTTTTTTGTGGGATTTACGAGGCTGTTTAAAAAAATGAAGACAGCTGTATCAAGGATTAGAACATAGAATATCAGAGTTGGAAGGGATTTTGGAGGTCTTCTAGTCCAATCCCCTCTCAAGCAGGAGACCCTATACCAATAAGTATCTGAATGGATTAAACAGCAAGATTGTTTTGTATAAAAACATACACAGATTTGGTTTATTTGACCAGGTTTAAAATGGGACAAGCTACTATTTTGAGTGATTCTTTTTGCATTTGCTGATATCTGGACTGGAAAAATACTGTATATTAATTTGTTTACATTTAATATGGTGTTTAAGCTCCCCCCTTACAGTTACTTTATGTACCATGATTTGGCAGAATTTAAGATGGCTCTTCTTTAGCTGTCTTTCAAAAGAGTTTCATGAACTTGTTCTGTTTAAAGAAGAAAGTATCCCTCTTTGTAATGTTTAATTTTAATCCTTTGTTTACATTAGGATGCTTTATATTAGTTGAATATGGATTTTTAATAGTTAAAAGTTGAGGTATGAAATGTTTATCTGAATGGGATATGTTGCTATTTAGGTTATTCTCTTTGGAATTGCCATTTGGAGTGGAAACATGTTGTGTATTGGGTATGTTTACAGTTAATATGGTATTTAAGCTTTCCCCTCTAGGGTCACTCTAGAAGGGGCTTGCTTTTTAAAAAGGAAAAATGGCCACTCGTCACGTTAAACTTTTTTGTTTCTAATAGGATGTTGCAATGACTTTATGCCTTTTAAATGTACTTTGGCTTCTGACTAGCAGCAGAGATGTGGGATGTTAGTTTTATATGTATTAATGTTATTTTAGGACTGTTTGCATATTTTGTTGACACCTGTGTTGGAGAAGATATTTCTTATTGGATTTGCCTATAGTTATGGAATGAAGAGTTTTATATTTATTAAGAGGAGATAAAGAGATGATGAAATGGTTTATATTTGTGATGAGGGTGGAAAGTTGTTTGGTTAGGATTTTTGTTTTATCTTTTTTCTTTTTTGTATTATATTTTTATTGTTGTAACTGAAACTTTCAATAAACATTAGGTTAAAAAGATTGCCTATCTTGTATAAATTATGCTTTCAATTCTAAAAATACAGACATTGCCTGGTGAAGATCCCTGCCCATTGAGAGCTGTAACGAAGGGCTGAAAGCTGATTCCCTATTCTGTATCACCTTGCCTCCCAAGGCATGGGAAGAAACCAATAAAAATAGGGTTGTTCTGGAAGACATTTGAGACTTAAAGGGTGCAGAACAGTCAACTTCCAGGAATGTTAAGGATTTATTGTACTTTTTGAACTATAATTATATTGTCAAGGTTGTACTTCTTTTATTGTATTTAACTGTTACTGAAGCACTTTATAAAATCCTAAATAATTTGGGATAATTATTTTATAAAATAAATGGTGTGCTTGAGATTTGCTGTACTAGCTTATGGTTTGGAATCATTGCAATCACCACAATATCTGGATGCACAATCTGTTCTAACTTGATCTAAACAATTCCTTAACTATAATCCTTCCCCATAAACTATATTTCACAATCCATTTTACTGATGGACTGCTTTCATTTAGAAGTATTATATATCTTAGAGTAGGATGACTAACCATTTTGTAGCAGAAAGTAGGGAGTGTCAAATGGTATCAATTTCAAATGACATTGCCTCTCTCTTTGCACTTCCAGGGGTTTTGCAAAACTTCCCTCCTCCTTTTTTAGTTTAACAATTGCCAACATACCTTTCTCCTTAGTCATTTATTACCTAAGCAGACACAACCAGTTTCCCTCCATAAGATTTATCTCCAAGATTTTATCTTTTGAGCCAACCTTTCCAGTTTGTCAGTCTGCTTCTTTAATTGCACTACTCAAATCTGAGAATGCAATTTGAATAAAATCTAACAAAATATCAAGTCCTTCTCAAGTGACGGAGCCTGTCTTCATCAGTGTGCTTTTATAAGGCAAAATTCTTCTTTTTACCCCATTTCATTCATAACTGATGTTTTCCAAACTCTCACTTAAAAACAGACTTCTGTATAATCCTATTCACCTTTGCAGAATTTCATTTTCATGTTGTCTACCCATGTCTCCCATTGGGAGATCATTTTGAAGACTGGCCTCTTTCTAGTAAGTGGATATGTACTAACTACCCCTTATTCTATTATATTAAGAGGCATATATCCCCATAAGGTGATGTTCAAAAGGCAATTGAACTTTGGTATTTTTTCCTTGAAAACATTTCACTTCTCATCCAATAAGCTTCTTCAGTTCTGAATAAGGAAAATGGGGGAAAACACAAAATCCAGTTGCCTTTTGAACAGCATCTTTGGGACCTGGATGATTGAGAATTTCCAGACATATCCCCATAATCACATCCCCCCCCCCATCCTTGCTGCCTCCCCCCCCCCACCCCAACTGCACAATAAATATAGTCCTCATGAAGAATGGTGATGATTCTAAGTACTGGACTTAGAGACCTGTTTTAAATTGAAAAAACCCAGTGCTCTTTATGGTATATTCAATATTTTTCCCTTCACTATAAGCACAAATGCTAATGCCATAGGTGTTTCTGAATTACAGTGCTGCTCAGTCTCTGGAAGTCTAAAATGAATTCTGTATGATTTAAATAAATGGAATGTACACTTGCAACCCTAATTGTTTGTAACTACAGTGATTCCATGTACACAATAATTTAGTAGGCTAAAGGTACATGTGATCTGAATAGAGTTGGTGTGGCGAAAAGATTCACTGACTACTTTTGTCTTTCATATATGTTACATCTAGAACCAAGACAAAGAAATTCCCAGGATTGGCAAGATGCAATTGTGAATCTTGATTAAATCAGATCTGCATAATGACCTAAAGGCCAAACCAGATGTGTCATTGAATGTGTTAATGAATTTATACATAACCATGCCTGATAGTAATATTGGCTTAGTGAGTAATCCCTATTAAATTTAATGAACCCTTTATTTTCAATGCAAACAGTAGCCTCTTGGAAAAGAAAGGATGGAGTCCTTACCCTACAGCACTGCTTACTATAATCTTGGAAAAGAAGTCCAACACTGCATTGAGAGCTTTCTTCTGAGTTGCAACCAGAGTATAGAAAAGTAACATTTTGAGTTCAGCTGCTGCTACTATAATTAAATTATTACGTCTAAATACTTTATTATTAAAACATTTCTGCCAGATAAAAAGCTTCTGAAGGCGAGCCTTTTTACCAGTTCCATTAAATGTAAGATAATACATTTAATGCTGCACCAAGGTAACAACTTGCCACATAGCTGTCTGCAGGGGAGAAGTGTGGATTATACAAGTGGATGCAACTTGTATTGTGCCAGACAACATGGCACAATTATATAATTGTTATTTTGATGTCATCATGGTCCACTACAGATACCTATGGCTCCCCATAGAGATATCAAGGCAAGCAAAGGTTAAACTGAAACTACAAGAAATATCTGAAAACAGAATCAGAACAATTCCATGAGCAGATGAAAGTAGTTTCTTTAATGTGGTCCTGCAATTTACAAAAATCATGCCAGACTAAATGCATTCTAGGGAAAGGGGGGAATAAAGGATTCAAGAATCTGACCTCTGTTGCTTCCTCCAACAGAGAAACTTTAAGCTAGCCAGCCTCTTTAGTCCACCCTCTACTCCAACTAGAGATCTCAGCACAACAGTTTAGTGACAGAAAAACAAAAACAGAAATCACCCACCTTTTGTATTAACACAATTTATCTACTGATGTAAGTACATTTTATCTGATTGGTGTGGCTCTCCAGAATGACATGCCATTTTGATTGCAAAGTGTTACTGTTATTTTGCATGAATGCATACAGAGAGGGGCTCAGTTATAGAACCTATATTTTGTAGGAAAATGTAACAGGTTTAACATCCAAGGTCCTAATAAAAGATAGGCAAAAGGCAATGTAAACTTTTAAGCAGGCTTCTTAGGATTTTAAAGACAAGTTTTTAAAATGAAAGGTCTGTTTCTTCTGACAAGTCCATAATCGTGTTCTTGCTACACAGGAAGGAAGAGATGAGAGTATCATTATGATTTGTTCTGATTTTTAAAAAAATATGCTTAAATGATTTAATTCTGAATGCAAGCTTCTCAGGGCACAATAAATTGAATACAATTGTATAGGGCTCATGTAAGAGACAGAATGAGAATATCCCTGTTGATAAGTTCAAAGGAGGAGAAAAATCAATTGAAGGCAATTATTTAATGCTTGCCTGTGTCTCATGAAAGAATGAGTTATTAGAAAATCCCCAAATCTTAAATATTAGATCTCGACATTCCTCAAAAAACATCTGCTCAAGGAAAAAAACATTTTTACCCAAAGTGAGTACTAAAAGCTGGGTACTTTTGAAATATAATTTCACTGGGAAACGTCCTACACGTGTGTAGTCCTGCATGCAGCTATTTATAAAGTGAAACCATAGATGAGGAGTGGTGGGTTAGGCAGTTCAAATGGCTGCATGCCTGCTGTAAATTAGAATTCCCCTAAGATCATCTAGAGGAAGATTTGCTGATCCAAGCTACTAAAAATAAAACCTCCCCTGTTCAGCAAACACAGTACAGAAAAAGGACACTCCAAAAACATCCATTGAAATGCAGTGCAATCAATATGATACACTAGATTCCAGTTTTGTGGCACACCCCATTGTGACCTAAACTAAATGCTATTCATAGCAAGAGTTCTCTTTCCTTCAATCGCTGCAGGAAATACTCTTACAGTAGCAAAGGCATAGTAGGCCAGCTTTGTAATGCCTTTAAGAAGCAGAAATTAGTGTAATGATGAAGAGCAACAGAGTAAAGATATGAGAAAATGCTAAGACACATTTCACCTTCTTTGCTTTAAAGGCCTAACCAAGAGCTACAGTAGATGTTGATCACAAAGTAAGATGGAACAGTTTCAGAGCGCTTTTCCACATTTGGCTCACCTATCTTCAGTGGCTGACCAAAAAGTTATTTCCTTTAACTTAAGTTCTATCATTTCCTGCAGGTTTGTATATTTCCTGTTGTTTTCAGGTTGGAACAGTAAGGGGAATCGCTACAGCAAGGTTATCTGAGACCTAAAAACTGTCAGCAGGTCCTACATATTTAAGAAGCAAAAAATAATTTGCCAGAAATGTTTCCTTCTGAGTGACTAGTAATAATATCTGCAGGGCTTAAACCGTATAATCCTCTACACTGCAGTGCTACCTTGACTTGAAAGAACTTTGAACTCATACTTCTGAATATAGAATAACAACATGTAGGTTCAATTGAATTCCATTGGGCAGCCTGAAAGGTATGTGTATGTTTATTAATATAAAAGAGATTCCTTTGAGCCTCTGCTCTTTTGAATCCAACTATTGGTGAGAATAGATCCTCAATGATCAGAAGGCCAGCAGCTGTTGTGTAAATAATGCACAGGTGCAGGATGTCCTGCATTTTCCAAAGTAGTAGGCCACCTTCCCCTTCAGTAAAGGTGCAGGGTCAGAATTCTTAGGCTGTCACCTTTATCATTTCCTCCAATTAATATCTCCAGTCATTTACTTATTTTAGTCCTGACTGTAACAACAGAGATCTGACAACTACCAAAAGGTTATTTTCAGTAAAACTATCTGCATTATTTTTTCAATCACTATTTAAATCAAGACAAATGCTACATTTTCTCTTTATCTATTGCTTTTTACATGTTAAGCCATGTTTTTAAAATTTATGCATGGTGATTAATCTATTTTAGATATGCCACCAAATAGTGCAGGGGTGTCAAACTCACGTCGTCAGTCACGTGACATATCGGGACTCCCCCCCCACTTTGCTATGCTAAACCGGGCTGGGACGGGGCCAGCATGTGACGCATCTGGCCTGCAGGCTGTGAGTTTGATGGCCCTGAAATAGTGAGCTCCCTACATAAATGACCAACTATTTTACTGCAGTGTCCAAACCACAATTTATAGAAAGGTGGAATGATGATACTGGATATTGGGAGAGGTCTTTAGGCTTGCTATTTAAAGTATATGCATACCAAAGCCATAATCCTATGTGCACTTATAGGGAGTATGTCCCAATAAATTGTTTCTTCGAGAAGATGTCAAACAGGCGGTTTATTGCAGGTTATTCACTTGTATGAGATTTCACATGGATTTATGTGCTCACTATTTCCCAAGTAATTGAAATCTTATCTCCAGCTTTGTCTTAGTTTATACTGGAATAAGCACGATGCTGAATGACAAGAGCAGTATCTTCTTACTAGATGCCTTTCTATTAATTCTTACAAGATTTGTGCTGTTACATGAAAATAATACATTATGTACAAAAAAGCAAAAGAGGACCTACTCCTGACTTTTTTTGCAGGTGCTGTAACTCTACATAAAGATATTATATACACCAGATGTCTCCCCCTCTCCCAAGAAAAGCCCTATGAATGAGATCTAGGATCAATGCAAGACTGGTATTTTTTTCCCTTTACAATCAACTCACATGATACCATTTAACTTCAGTAAATGGGAAACTAAAAATTCCCAAATAGAAGGGATGCTAAAGCTCAAAGTTTATATTAATTTGCCTAGCCAATCAGCAGATACTGAGGGTACTATAAATAACCCCCATTCTCCAGTCATGAGTTGAGATTTATATTCAAATTATCTTAATACAAATATTGGATTAAGTACATCCAGGGAACTTTAAGGCAGGCTAACCCACTGGCAGTGAACTCAATGACTTGGGACAGGTAAGAAAGTTTCTGAAATACAGCCCAGGCCACAGCTTATGCTTGAAATGTCACTCTGCAGAGCCACATGGTAATACAAGGTAACACTAGAGGTAGCCCTCGACCTACAACTGTTTGTTTAGCTACTGTTCAAAATTAAAATAGCCCTGGAAAAAGCTGACGTGACTAGTCTTCAATTTACAGCCACTGCAGCATCCCCCATGATCAAAACGCAGATACCTATCAACTGGTTACAGTTACAACTGTGATCGTAAGTTGAGGACTACCTATAGCAGCAGCTTCAAAAGATGCAACTGGTGATAGGTTAAAATATTCTGTTCAAAGAGAAGGTGAAATAAAAAGAAATCCTCTAATTGTAGGTAATTATAAGAAAGTAGTTAATTAATATCACAATGGCGTAAGTGAAGGATGAAAGCCTTAAATAGCAGAAAGGTGCTACTATCATGCAGAGATAAAGTTGGCTGACCCAGACATGACTAACAGTCTCCAAAATAAGCTTTGTGCTTGACTTCTCTTTACATGTGGCATGAACTATTTTTAAGACTTATTTAGACTAACCAGTAAAGTGCCACTAAGAAACGGGAATAATGATTATAAAACAGCCATGTGAAAAAGTTTTAATAACAGTTTGGATAAGCATATAAGTACTGGCATTCCAATGTTCTATGGATACAAGGCTGCCCTGAGAATGATTTATCTGACAGAAGAGAATATTTGTAGCTCAGGGTTGAAATCAAGAGTCCTTGGTGCTCTCTGTGGTTGGTTGTTTTCTTGGAGATATTGCTTACCCGAAGTAGATTAACATCATCAGTGCAGTCTGTTTCTATTTATATGTAGGTACAGAAGCAGCCTAATTATCTCCAATTCATTAGAGGGTGGTTTAACTAACATGAAATCTAAAAAGTCCATTTAAGTACTAAAGGTCCTAAATGTGTTTAGCAGAGATTTTTGCTTTCCTCATCCCCATGGTAGTTCCTTGCCAAATTTCAAAGGTTTCTGAAACAGCACAAAGTTTTGATGGGAGTTTCTCAGGCATGGCACAATGCTAGAATAGAAGGAACTGACTGCTAGGTTCTTGCTGAAGCCTAATAAAAGTCTTGGAAAAGATCCTTATTTGACTTCAGTTTAATGTGCTGGGCGAACTGCCTTGAAAACACCCCAGTAAATACATCCCTGACACACTTTCTTTCACACATTCAGTTCCACATATTGCCGGACAAACATTATATCCTTGATAAAACAGTCAAAGCTACTGGATTGACTTGTAATGCCAACCTCTCCAAGCTTCAATTCTAAATAATTATTACCAGTATATGGCTCTTTGGACTAGGTGACATACATGTCCTCAAGTTGATTATTGAAAATAAAACTCAGAACAAACTAATGACATAAACAAGTCAAGATACGGAATGCATAATACATTTCATTATTAATGTACAGATTCATAGTTTGGGTAGCAGGAATGCCAAATACTCCATAATTGCCTTTTTCTTTTCAGAGAAACTTCTGATAAAGCATATAACATACTACAAAATTAGAATTTTGAATTTTTAGACAAATTCACATTGGGGTTAAATATCCTGACTCAATACTTCCAATTGCATTGGTTAATTATAATTATCCCAAGAGTAATGTTGAATTATATATGGTATAGAATAAAAAAAGTATGAACTGTCTATTTCCAATGTAACCTTTGGAATTCCCTTTTAAGTGTTGAATTAAGACCAAGCCACCAGACATGTTCCACTGAATAGAAAATATCAAAGCCTTATAGTTTCTTTTACACACTATGAGTTTACCTGCCTATATTTCAAAGAGAAAACACATGGGTATGTTTGCTCTATTTGCAACAAAAATAAATGGTGAGAAATCGTATGACGGGACAAGATTAATTTATAGTTTAAAATAAATGGAAAGCACAACCAAAGCTAAGAAATCTGTTTAAAAGAAGGTGTAAAGAGATGAGTTCAACTACATGGAAGCAATATCTAATCTACACTGTCCCAGACAGTTAGCTCTGAATGCCATTTCTGGATTATTAGGTGAAGTGATTTGTTCCCAAAGGAAGCCTCAAAGTACATTAACAGCAACCTCTACTGGACAGTGAGGGAAATCTTTCCCAGTGCTATTCTAGACTAGAGGATGCCAATTGATTTAAGGCTCATTGCTCAGGCTGGAATTCCCGGCAATTGTTTGTAGGACCTTTTTTCACAATCCACCTCATGGATGAGAGAAAGAAATAAACAAGAACCCTATCTTCAGCAATGGCACTTTCATAATTTATATTACTTCAGACACTGGTTTCATAAATAAGTATAAAATGGTTTATGCTAAGCAATTAAAAACATTTCCCACCTAACATGCTTGCTCTAAGGCTACTGACAGCAACTGATACCGGTCAGTTGTAGTCAAGTTATTTTCATCTATTTCATCTAAGCTTCCTACTAGTATCTTAACTGGAAGTTATTAAGAAGAGTCTACGTCTATTTAATTATAAAATAATTAAATATAATGAGCTAAGATTGTCTAAGGCTACGCTTTCCTTATTTTATTTTATTTTTTGCTTAAAAGCAAAGTTATTTGTATTTCTCTAATAATATCAGAAAATAAAAAGTGCAATTTAAGATTGGGTACTGAATGGGCTGATTTGGTCACTCTTGTCACTATCATTATTCTGGTAGCCACATCAATCACCGGTTCTTTCTAGTCTTCGAAGAAGCAATAATGAAAACATTAAGGCTTATAGTAACAGCAAGGAGGAGTGCAGAATGGCACTAAAATCAAGCCAAACCTTCCTTTCCCTATTTTCTAGCCCACTCCCTCCAAAATCCATAAAAAGTGCTAGTTTCACTTCTCCAATTACAAAAGCATGGCAACGTTTTTCTACAAAACTATGAAATATCAAGGCTTATAATCTGTACATTGGATTCTCCTCTTCAAAGATTAAAGCAGAATGAAAGGCGATTCCCTTTGACTGTAAGAGATAAATCTGTACACTACACGTGCGGAAACAGTCTTGACAGCATGATCCCCACAGAATGTATGCAAGAATGCCAGAAATGGTCCATGTTGGGATCTTTGAATATCAGGGAGATCAGAATCCAGTATCAGTAATAGATACTCAAAATAAACCCTTAATGTTTAAGGCCAAATACTTTATAAAAGCTAGCTTGTTGGGTCTCAGTATCAACAACAGCTACGTTTCGTCACAGAAGGCTGTCTCCTAAGTTTGAAACCCTTACCAATAGATGGAGGGTTGGCATCTGTGGATGGAATTCTACGACCTGCAGAGATAGGTGGAAAAAGCCAGCATTAAACAGTATTAAAAAAACAATTTAGGAAGACAATAAGTAAAATGGGAGGCTATACAAATAGAAGTCTAGAAGTCAGCCTAACCTTTCTTCAAATAATAGGATTGCACATCAGGGAAAAATAACCGATAAAATACTTTAAGAAAAAAAAAGACTAGAAGTCTTAATATGGATTTTTTTTGGTTGAATGAAAGAAATAAAGATTTATAGATATGGGGGAAGGGTTAAAGAAGGGAAAAGACTAAGATGGCAATTACTCAATAGAAAGAAGGGCAGAACTCAACAGCCTATGTTTTCTCTTTTTACTTCTCTTTGTTCTTATTTCATTTCTTACTTTTCTTTTCATTTTAGCACTGTCATTGTATTATAAATTATAATAAAAATATTAATCCCTCCCTCAAGTACTAGGATTATGTGTTTCTTGAATTAAACTAAAAGTAGTAGTAAACTACCTAATAATTTATTCAAACTGCTTGGAATTCATTTTATAAGCTGAATGCTTAATGATTAACTTGGAAGCTCACCTATAACTTTAGCATTTCAAGTTTATTTAAGTAAAAGTACTGCACAAAATTGCCAGTGTCTTATCAGATTAATTACATAATATTATCAGATATTGATAATTTTTTTCTCTCTCTCCATGGAACCAAAGGTTTATACAATAAACTGGCAATTTGCTGGCGCAAATACATATGTTTTGGATAGTACAAATTATCATAAAATACACTATTAAACATGATACTGGATAACTTAAATGAAGCTTACACTTGTTCATAGCAACAGTTGCGCATACAACATAGTAAATAAAAAATTAAATCTTTATGTTTAAATTCATTTCTCAGGAGAGAAGTGTATTGTTTTTCTTACAACATCACAGAAACTTGGGAACAAGAACATGTGTTTTAAATGTGGCTGCTTAATACTTTTGACAAGTGCTTTTCTCACATCAACCCAATGAAGTACTGATTTCAAAAAGTTTGCACAGCTCTGATGTCTATATATTCTATATCCTCTCTTTCTAATGATATGAAACAAACCCATGTCTCATATCTTCAAGATATGATTTGAAAGATCAAATTAACCTCTGCATCCTAATGATGAAATGAAAACGATGCTAATCGTAAAAGGCGTGTACAACTGGTAGAAGCAGAGCATGAAGCTAATATAAGATTCCTTTTTGTTAGTAACTAGGAACTCAAGAAGAAAAATATTAGTGATTTACTGACATTGAATACTTACTTATTTCTATAAACAATTCATTTATATTTATTGCATTTTTTGCGCTTGTCTCTACAAATACTGCATGGATGGAATCTGCATAGTCTTTAGCATCTTTTTCAATAACTTCTCTGCAGGTTGGGAAGAGAATACGTATTATAAATAAACAAAACCTTCATTTTAGCAAAGAAGATTAATTGCAAATCAATGTAGCATTATCAGTTATTTCTGATCCAACTCTGTAGCACACTTTATCTGAAAGGCGTGGAAATAGAATCAGGTTCTGATTAACACTATTTGTAGTGGTACAACTATCTAGACTGCCAAAACATTATAGGTAGCTGCCCAGAGTCACTGAGTGAGATAGGCAACTATAGAAATTGATTGATTGACTAAAATAAAGGAAAAAAGGGGATGTGGTAATTCTGCACATCATAAAACATAAACATTTGGTTTCATAATGATTTACTGATAGTTAAAATGCAGTAATTTTTTGTAATGTATGTCCAGGAAAGCATGGATGGCAATTAGATGTTTAAATGAAGCTTAATTTCAGCATTCTTACATCTATTTCTCAACATTCTGCCTTCTACTTAACCAATTATTTAGGAACTACTCATATGCTCTTTTTCCCCCCTGTCCAAACAGGATTAAATCAAATGCAAGACTATTTCATAGTTATATACAGTTCATGCTGCATCCCTTCCATCCTTTGTTATTTAAACATAGCCCAATTTTCTTTCAGTGGTTTCATTAACATAGTGACAGGTAATTAAAATGAAAGTAAATTACTGTAGTGAATTTTAAAAACTTAATAAAATTTGTTTTGAGACAGACTAAGTGTTTCTTGCCTCTTCAATATATTAAAATTAATTAAGGATTAAAATATCCATATATTTTTGGGAAACAAATTATAACAAGAGATTGTACTGGTAGGTTTGTAATAAAATGTTACCACCAGCTGGGAAAAACTCTGTTTAATTTACCTTACATCATTAAGATCACACTTATTTCCAGCAATTGCTACAACAATATTGGGTGGTCCATGCTGGCGAAGTTCTTTTACCCAGTTTTTTAATGTTGAAAATGTTTCCTAAAATGGAAGCAACAAGATCAGTAAATTTAATAAAACAGCTAATTTGTAGATTTTGCAAATGCATTTAATTTACCTCTTTTGTAATATCATAGACTATAATAGCTGCAGCAGACCCTCGATAATACATTGGTGCCAGAGCACGAAACTGTAAAGAGAAAAAGCACATAAAATGGCTTTTGTGCCCTAGTAATATCAAATATTAAATGAAAAGGGACTGAAAGATGAGTAAGAGAAATAAAATTCATTATAACACATCTTTGTCTTCTATCAGGTTTCCCCCCCCCTCACATTTCCTCCAAATAAACAAGTAATACAACTAAATGAGAATCTAAGTATAACAACTTGGAAAAGCAATTTAAACAAAGAGAAAGTGATTAGCTCTGATTGCTTAGCAAGTTTCACAGTTCAGTGGATTATATGTACCTAGAGCACTCTAAACTTTAACCAATATAAAACATGTAGATGCTCTGTGAAGTTTTAAGCAGCATTTATAAATTGTGGAACTGCAAGGAGACAGTACAAATTATATATTTATTCCAATTGTTTATGTTTTTTAAATAAAGCAATAAAGATGCTGGCATAATTTATTTGCCATCTCTAACACAATATTACATATAGTATAATATCTGCACACTAATGGGCATTTTGCTAGAATATGATAATATATAATGAATCAATTTATGATTTATCCATATAATTGCTAGAATTTATAATAAGCAACCAGAAATACAAAAAATGGCATATGATGTACAGCAGAAGAGATGTGGTGGCACAGTGGTTAGAATGCAGTACTGCAGGCTAATTCACTGTTCACGCTAGTAGTTTGAAGGGCTCAAGGTTAACTCAGCTTCTGTTCTTCTAAGGCTGGTAAAACGAGGAGCCAGATTGTTAGGGACAATATGCTGATTCTGTAAACCACTTAGAGAGGGCTGTAAAGCACTGTGAAGCAGTATATACGTGCTAAGTGCTATATGATAGAAGGGAAAAGTTGTTCTCATTTATACATTTAAATTTTTGTCTATGTATTTTTTATCTGCTGTAAACCGCCCCGAGTCCCTAGGGAGAGGGGGCGGTATATAAAT
>JAEANM010000439.1:4406-36380 GCA_017656035.1 Myanophis thanlyinensis | reverse complement strand
GAATAATAGTAATGCAGACTTAATAAAAAGTTAGGCAGTGTTGAGGGAATTATTTGTTTAGCAGAGTGATGGCATTCAGGAAAAGGCTGTCCTTGTGTCTAGTTGTTCTGGTGTGCAGTGCCCCATAGCGTCGTTTTGAGGGTAGGAGTTGAAACAATCCATGTCCAGGATGTGACTGGTCCTTAAATATTTTCACAGACCTCTTTTTGACTCGTGCAGTAGACAGGTCCTCGATGGAAGGCAGGTTGGTACCTTTCCATGTACCTTGGAAAACATCTGGTTCAGTTGCCTGTCCACCTTCCAAGGCTGATGTCCAACTGAAATCTATACCTTTGCTTCCTCCCTGGACTCCTGGATGGGCAATTCTCCCTCCTTTTCCAATGATAGGACTTTCAATGCTTAAACACAGCTGTCTTGTCTCCTAGCAATCTTTTCTTCTCCAGGGTAAACACATCCCCTCCAACCAGATCTCCAGTTGCTCCTCATTTGTTTTTCTTCACTCTAGATTATCTGCATTTTCCCAAGATGTATCTAGAATTGGATGTAGTATACTGTGGATGACCCAATTCCAAACAAAGAAGAATGGTTTATCTTGATTTTGAGAGTATTGTGCAAATAATCAGCCCTAGAAGTGGGATTTGCTCCCTGTTTATATAGTGCCTTGTCCTGCCAGTGTTGGTAGAGTTGTGGTTTTCTCCTTGGTAGTTCCTGGGTTAGGGTATTGTTTTCTGCTTGATTGTTTGTTTGGTGTTAATCCCTGCTTATCTGTTGGCTGTTGGGGAAGTCCCAGAGGTGCTTTTTCCAGAAGGCAATTGCATTATCTTGTTGTTTTTTTCCTTTGAGAATATTTTGCTTCTCATCCAAGAAGCTTCAGAACTGGGATCACCAAGACTTGAATGAGAATCTCCATAAGTAGCTTCTGGAGAAGATGTATTCTGGTCTTTATATTTCCTTCTTAGCTTTTTAAAAAATATATCCTCATTTCAATGGTGTGTAAATTGATTTATCTCTATATGTCTGTTGGTACTGAGAGTCAAGCTCTAGAAATTCTCTAGTGTTTTTCCGTTATTTTGGTCTAGGATGCTCATAGTTTTCCAGTTGAAACTACGGTTGAGTCTGTCCATGTTTTGTGAAATTGGAGTTTTCATTGTGTCTTCTGACAGCAAGTTGGTGTTTGTGATCATCTGCTAGTCTTCTGCCTGCCTGTCCTACAGAACGGCTTTAGCAGTCCTTCCACTGTAGATGGTAGAGGACTCCTCGGTCATACTTCTTGGGCTGCCAGGTGTTTTGCATTGCTTAAGATGTTTCCCACACTTTAGAATCATTAGGTTAGAATTGGATATTGGAGGTCTTCTAGTCCATCCCCCTTCCAAGGCAGGAGTCCCCATTTCATCCCAGACAAATGGTTGTCCAATCTCCGGTGAAACCCTCCAGTGATGGAGCACCACAACTCCAGGAGGCAAGCCGTTCTCTTGCTTAACCATTCTCACTGTTGGCTTTGGCTGGTTCTCCCTCTGCCTCGTCTGCAGCCAGAAGAGCTGAAGACAGAGTAGCCGATGTGTTCCTCCATGGGAGGCTGGAGGGGCTGGTGAAAAGCTCCAGCTGGGCTGCTCTGAGGGCCCTCGGTCTGCAGGTTACAACAGCCTCTTCCTCCTCATCTCCGCCTCTGAAGCACAAAGACCGAGTATTGTGGGCTCAGGATACAGCCGCTCTTCCCAGCGCTGCCTCCTCCTCCTCCTCCTCCTGGGCTAGGGTGTCCTTGGCATTTTGATTTGAATGGGGTTGTCAGGACCCCCTTTTTCAGTGAACAGCTTAAAGTGACTTCCTGCACCATAGAACATAGAAGGACTTTAGAGGTCTTCTAGTCCAACCCCCTGCTCAGGCAGGAGACCCTGTACCATTTCAGACAGATGGCTTTCCAGTCTTTTCTTAAAAACCTCCAGGGATGAAGCACTCACAACTTCTGGTGGCAGGCTGTTCCACTGGTTAATTGTTCTCACTGTTAGGAAGTTTTTCCTTAGTTCTAGGTTGCTTCTCTGCTTGATGAGTTTCCATCCGTTGCTTCTTGTCCTGCCCTCAGGGGCTTTGGAGGATACTTGCCTTGACCCCTCTTTTTTGGGGCAGCCCCTCAAATACTGGGAGATGCTACTGGGTCTCCCCTCGTCCTTCTTTTCATTAAACTACACATTCCCAATTCCTGCAACCGTCCTTTGAATGTTCGAGCCTCCAGCTCCCTAGTCCCCCTTGCTGCTCTCCTCTGCACTCTTTCGAGTCTCAACATCTCACCTTGTGATTATCTTAGTAACCCTTGGAGCATTTCCCTTGGGAGGCGCCACTGAAGGGGCCAGAGGTTGGTGCCAATGGCACAAAAACTGATCTGATGCCAGTCCATATTGGTCCAGATCTATGGGTGGCCAGAGTGACCTCTGGACTTCCTTGCAATGTTAGGCCCAGGAGGGCTCGAGTGGGGCTGCTGCTTGCCAGCCGGGCAAGAGAAACAGAGGGCTGTTGGGAGGATGGCGAAGGCCCTCTGCCTCTCTTTCAGGGCTGGCCATGACTCTGATGGACGCCACGGCCGACAAGGATCCCCTCGTCCAGGAGCAGATCCTCAGCGCCCTCAGCTCTTTGGGCCGGGCTGAGCCCGAGGAGATCTTGAACGCTTGCGAGGAATACCTACGGCAGCACGAGAAGGTGGGGCAGCCCCGCGGGGCTCTTTCACTCAAGTGGGGCTGGCGGGACAACCTATTTCTGCCTGGATGGGCGGGGGCTGTTCTGGAGGGAAGGGGGCCTTCTGGCTGGCGGAAGGTGCTCTCTACCTCCAGAGAGTTGGTGCCAGGTGTGGGTTGGGGCTGCCTCGGGCACTGCCCTCATCTCTCTCCCTTCTTCCCAGCTGGCCCACCCCCACCGGGTCATCCTCCTGAGGGCCATGGAAGCCGTGGTGAAGAGCAGCCTGGCTCAGCTCGACAAAAGCACGGCCAAGATCGTCATCTTCTTGGCATCCAACGAGATGACCAAGTCTAAGGTGAGCCTGGGGGCTGCCGGGTGTGTGTGTGTGTGTGCAGGTGGCAGAAGGGCTGAGTGCCCCTTCCCTTTGGCCTTCCCACCTGGGGGCCCTGAGGAGGAAGCCACTTCCACCACCTGGGGGGGGGGCATGTCAAGGGGCCTTGGGCTGATTTTGGACATCCTGGCCTGGGGTGCTGCTCCTGTCAGCTGCCCGATCCATGCCACTCCCGTCGGCCTTGCCCGCTGCTCCGTTGGGTCGCCCTGCCCACTTCCCCAGGGAGGAGAAGGGAGGGGAGGATGGGGCACAGGGTCGAGCTGCCGGTCTTGGGCTCGCCCTAGGAGGCTCTTCCAGAATGGCAGCAGGCTGCCAGCACGGTCCTGGTTGCCGTGGGGAGGCGTTTCATCAACCAGGTGATGGAGGAGGTGCTGACCAAGTTCCAGCCGGGGGTCTTGCCCCACTGCTTCATTGTGCTGACCTTCGCCAACCTCTCGGTGACCAATGGTAGGTTCTGCCCTCTTTTCGCTTCCTCTTTGCTCAGGAGGAGGACTTGCAGCTGGGGGCGCGGGGGTGGTGGTGTTGGGCACCTGGTAGGGTCGGTGCTAAAGAAAGCAAGCAAAGATGCAGCCTGGCCCTCTGCCCCACACACTGGCAAGTTCAGCCTGGCGTCCGTTGGCAGAGGGGCCGAAGCAGCCTGGGCATTGGGGTGCAGCTCCTGCAGGCTCCTCCCTGTGAAGGGAAAGGCTGCCCAGTGGGCAGTTTGAGGCCTGACCCTCGGTTTTTACATTTTCAGTGAAGCTCAGTTTCTTGATTTAAGAGATCTGAGTCTTTCACAATTTATGTTGAGGAGTTCTGAGGAGGGTTAGGGTTATAGGACAGCCCAGCCCAGGGTGGGGGTGATGCAGAGATGTTGGAAATAAACAAAAAGTGCAGTTTGGAGAAGACTCCGTAGAGCTTCAGGCGCCATAAAAATCCACAAAGTGGTGAGCCTTGGCTGCAATTCTTTGTATCCCTTCGAGCGATCTCGCCAGTTCAAACGATGTTTTACCGTCAGTAAAACGTCCGAAGGCCACAGTTGGGGCAGAGAAGCAGCTCATTTGGAGGGGGGCTATTTATTTACTTAGCGTATGGCATGTCCTCCTCTACGTGGACTAGCAACATGTGTTAACATGTCACCTAGATCAGTGAAAGATACGAAGCGATGGGATCGATGGTGTATTGGTGGTTCTCGGCCCTTCTGGCCAGGAGGGGGCCGGCTCCTCGGGGGGCAGCACCTGCTCAGAGGGGGCTTCGGTTTGAACCCTCTCCGTCTTCCTCTCCCTCAAAGTGTTTGGGATGGTCCCCTTCCTCAACTCCATCCTGGGGACGATGCTGCCCATGCTGCCCATGGCCAAGCAGGACAACATGAAGTCCGTCTTCTGCTATGGTAAGACACGGGCTCTCCTCACTGGACTTGGGGGTTCGGTCCTCTTTGCGGGGCTGCCCAGGCCCAGCACCGGCTCAGAGCATGGGACCGTTGCCTGCACGTTGCTACACCTGTGCGGGTGTCACCTGCCGGCGTCAGTATTTGCATCTTGCCTTCCTTTGTGGGGAAAGCCTATTTTCCCAG
This sequence comes from Myanophis thanlyinensis, assembly GCA_017656035.1. Lineage (NCBI taxonomy): Eukaryota > Metazoa > Chordata > Lepidosauria > Squamata > Homalopsidae > Myanophis > Myanophis thanlyinensis. Next base: position 31,770 of record JAEANM010000439.1, on the reverse strand, counting down.
TTCGATTTTCACTGATCTCCCGATTTTCTGCCTTTTGCACTTGTCTCTGTCCCAAACTTGTACAAATGGCTGCCAATCGGGCAGAACGCTTTTGGGGGTGGGAGCCCCCATTTGGGACTCCCTGGGGTCTGGAGGGGGGTGGAAGAGGCTTTTTTAGCCTAACAGCTGTACCCCAACTCATCTGCCGAGGTCCCTGTTTGTGGGTGGTCAGAGCATCCCAAGGCTTCTGGGCTGGGGGGGTTGGGGGGGATTCTGGCCGCTGCCCTTTGGGCTCTTTTGGGGTCTGCTGAGCTTTTGTGGGACACCTGCAGGGCTTGGTAGGTCTTCCAGGTTGGGTTGTCCCATCCGAGCCTTTAAGGAACAGGGAGTAGACTTCACCAAGGTGAGTGTGTGTCATCCTTCCTTTACCCCCCCTCACCTCACCTCACCTCCATTCTGGATTCTGGGAGGAGAAGATGCTGAGACCCTGGAAAGAGGGCAGAAGATGATGAAATCATACGAGGAATGGGGATGCGATCTGGGGAGCCCCACAAAGAGAAGCTCAGGGGTCCCAGGAGAGCCCTCGCCTAGGACTTGAGGGGGAAGGGCCGCCACAGAGAAGAGGGGCTTGACCTCTCCTTCAAAGCACCTGGGGGGGGGCAGGAGAAACAGCAGCAGGTGGGAGCTCCTCGTGGGGGGGGGGGGGGAGGGATCCAAGCTGAACTGAGGAGGAGGAGCTTTCAGTGGAAGTTTTTAAGAAGAGATTGGACAGCCCTTTGGCTGGAATGGTATGAGCCAGGGAGGGGGTTGGACTAGAAGACCTCCAGGGCCCCTTCCAGCTCTAGGATCCTGGCATGTCCTCCCTTACACAGCTTTGCAGTACTTCAGTGAGAGCATCCTGGAGTACCTGGCCAACCTGGACAAGGCGCCGGACCCAACGGTGAGGCGAGACACCTTCTCCAGTGAAATCTTCAACGCCTACGAAGTCCTCTTCAACTGCTGGATGCCCAGCCGGGAGACCAAGGTGCGATGGGAGGAGGAGGAGGAGGAGGAGGAGGAGGAGGAAGGCTGTCTGATGGGGGAGGGGTGGGCCTTGGGCTGAAGTTCAGCGCCAGGGCTGCAGATTTCCCAGGATTCTGGTCAGGAGCCGAGAGGGGCGAATCCTGGAGAGCCACCCTGGGTGTGACCCTCCCACCTGCCTCTGCAGGTGAGGCTGGCCGTGGTGGAGGCCCTGGGGCCCATGAGCCACCTGATGCCCAGCGAGAAGCTGGAGGAGCAGCTCCCCCGCCTGATCCCCGGCATCCTTGCCCTCTACCGGAAGCCGGCGGAGGCCTACTACATCTCCAAGGTAGGCAGGTGGGCAGGCGGGTAGGGCGACTCCTGGCAGAGGCTGGCTTGGACCGAGCGGGGGGTCGGGGGGGGCAGGCGGGGGTCCGTGGCCTTCTTGGAGCTGCTTGGCTTCATGCGCTGCACAGCCCTTGCAGGTTGGCTGCGTGTTCTTCACGCGTGTTCTTCAGTCCCCGGATGGAGTTTGGGGACTGCGGTGCGAAGCGTGCAAAGGGCCTTTATTGGGACCCCGAGTTGAAAGGGAGGGGCTGCCTGAGGGTTCCCCCCTTCCCCCGAGGGGGGAGGAGACACCCCTGGGGAGGGATGGGCGCCCTTCATGGGCACGAAGTGGGCAGGTTGGTTCTCAAGCAGCTTCACTGCCTTGGCACCTGCCTGGAAGTCAGCACAGGGAGTCCTTGACTTACGGCAGTTCATTTAGTGACCATTCAGAGTTGCAACGGCACTGAGAAACATGACTGTTTTTCACACAACCGTGGCAGCCTCCCCAGGGCCACGTGATCAGAATTTGGACGCTTGGCAATGTCATGGACTTCTGACGGTCAAGTCCACAGGGAAGCCAGATTCACTTAGCAACCATATTGCTGACATAACCACTACAGTGATTCACTTAACAACTGTGGCCATAAAGGTTGTAAAGTGAGGCATAGCTCACTTAGCAACCATCTCACTTAGCAACAGAAAATTTTAGGCTCAATTGTGGTTGTAAGTGGAGGACTAGCTGCACTGCCAAGCCCATAAGGCTGCATCTGAGGCTTTGAAGAGGAGCATGGGTTATCTGACTTAGAGAACGCTTTTGCAAGTTCTGGAGGGTAGAAACATTTGAGGAAGGGGGGGCTCTCACCCCTCCCCCAAGGCATCCGATGGGTGGCCTGCAGGTGTGGGTGGCCCCAGGTGGGCGTGCAGTGAACGTGTGAGCTGCTCTTTCCAGAAGGGGGGGTCTAACTGTCCTTCATGGGCCCCTGAACAGAGCCTGTGCCAGATCCTGGAAGCCTCGGTCAATATCGGTAGCCGGACTCTGGACACACAGCTGGACGTCCTCCTCGTGACCCTCCACCTCCAGGTAAGGGGAGGGGGTCTGGCCAGAGAAGCCGGCCCTGCTTGTGCCTCCCAGCTGCAAGGTTGAAGTGGCACCAAGCGTGGGTACAGGCTCTCCCCCCCCCCCCGACTCCCTGTGGCAATGGGCATCTTGTGGGGGTGGCAGAGGTTGGTTCCGTATGGCCAGGAGCTTCTCCCTGGCTGGGCTGGGCTGGGCTGTCCTTCCCCAGGTGAAGCCAGTGCCCTTCTCCCCCTCCCCCCCTCTCCCTCCCCGAGCAGCTCTGCGCCCCCCTGGATTCCTCGCAGCCCGTCTCCCTGAAGAACCACAACGAGGTTCTTCGTTGCTTCACCGTCTTAGGTGAGGAGAGACTCCGGGAGGTGGGGGGCACTGGGGGGGGGGGCTGATAGCCCAGTTGACCTTGGGGAGGGGGCTTCTGTCTCCTGCAGCTGCCTCATTCCCTGACCGCTTACTCGGATTTCTGCTTCCGAAGCTGGAATCCAGCAACGAAAAGACGCGGCTGGGGACGCTGACCGTCCTGCGACAGATCATCAACAGTGCCTGTAAGTGGGGGAAGGGGAGGGGCAGCTGGGGGGGCAGCAGGGGCACTGCATAGGGTGGGGGGAGGAAAGGCTGGACAAGGGAGGTGCTGCTTCTTGGAGGGGGGTGTCATGCCTGCAGGCCCAGCCCCCCGCCTGCCCCAAGAGTGGCCCCATCCCCTCCGGTCCTCCGTTGCCAATGGTGTGACCAGCCTCTGGCCTCCGTTGCCTGGCAGAGGATCTGGCTTCCTTGCTGGCTCCCCCAGGGACCTCCCCCCCTGGGGTTCTAGAAATGGGGAGGGGACATTCCTTCGGTTTCCTTGGGGGGTCTGCAGCAAGGCACTGAACGTTTCAGGTCTGGGGGGGGAGGGTCCTTGTGCAGAAGGAGGCTTTGGGTTCAAGTGGGGCAGGCTCTGGTCCTCAGTGGGGAAGCCTCGGGTGCTGAAGGGAGCGCTGCCCAGGGATGCCCCAGCAGGAGCTACTCAAAGCTTTGTGAAGCAGCCCCGTGTTCCCAAAAGGGTCCTTATGGGGGTCCTGGGGGGCCTTGGAAGCATGAACTGCCCTGGGACTCTCTCGCCCTCAGTCTGGTGGAGAGTTTGGGGCTTTGCGGGCAGAAGGGGCCACTGGGGCATGGGAGGGGGGGGCACGGAGGTGCCTCTGAGCATGTGGGGCCCCGTGATGGGCCCTCGGGGGTGGGGGGGCTGAGGGCAAAGTGGCTGGCCGGAGGGGAGGGGGTTTTGCCTTGAGCCTCTGCTCTTCTCCTGCCCAGCTGCCCAGATGGAGGTGAAGAAGCCTTTCCTCCTGTCCTCCATGAAACTCCCCCTGCAGGACCACAGCAACAAGGTGAGCCCACGGCAAGAGGGGCAAAGCCCACCCTCAGCCCCCACCCCCAAAGCAACCCCCCTGCCCCCCCCCCCTTGGCTGGCTGCGTCCCTGCCCTGAGAAGGACACCCAGCCCTTCCGGGGGGGCGTTTGCGTTTCTCCAGGTGGCCGACGTTCTGTTGCAGGTGAAGGGAGGAAGGGGGGGTCAGTTTGCCAGTTACTTTTGGGGGGGCGGGGGGGGTTGCTATGGCAGAGAGACGCAGGGAAGTTTGGGAACCCCTGGCTGGCCCTGTCCCCCTCCTCTCCTGGCTGCCTTGCCCGGCCTCGCAGTCAGGTTGCTTCCCTGCCCCTCCCTGTTGGACTGCTGATCTCCCCTGCTCCAGGAGTTGTGCCCCCCCGAAGGCCCCCTCGACCTTGGCCAGACGGGGGTGCCGGCAGGAGAAGCCCAGCAGGGGGCCAAATTCTGTGCCAGGCTGGCTTGTGCTTAGCCAAGCGCTCCCTCCCCCTGGCGGCAGCTGCCCGGTGGGCCTTGAGCCCTTCTCGGGTGGCCGAAGCAGTCCAGCAGGTGGCGAGGGGGGCCTGGCTGACGGGCATCCTCCCTCCTTGCTTCCCTGCAGGTGAAACGGGCCATGGTGCAGATGGTCAGTGCCATGGCCCACCACGGCTACTTGGAGCAGCCAGGCGGAGAGGCCCTGATCGAGTTCCTGGTCCGCCAGTGTGCCCTGCCTGCCGAGCAGGTGTGGGCCCGGAATGGCCAGAGGGGCCGCTTGACCACTTGAGTTTAATCTGCCGAAAGGGAGGCCTCTGAGCGATCTCGGAGGGGTGTGTGATGGGGGCAGGCTGAGCCGTCCTGCATGGCCGGGCCGGAAGGGCACCTGGATGCTCACCTGCCACACGCTGGTTCTGCCGCCTTCGATGATGAGCCTCTCCACACTCCCTCCTCTGTGGGCCGGGATTGGGCAGAGGCAGGAAGTCCACCATCCCACCCCCCAAGAATTCCTGTGCCCTGGGGGTGTGTCTGGAAAGGGGGAGGGAGCCCCCCCCAGGAGATGAGGATGCAGGAGAAGCCAGGCTGGATCTGAACTGGGGCCCAGTGCTTCTCCCCTCCTCGCAGGGGGCTTTTAGGAGCCACACCCCCACTTTCTCCCCCCCCCAGGTTGCCCCCCAGCCCCCTCTGGACCCGGAGGAGGTGACGGACAGCCAGGTCAGGAGCATCAGTGCCAACACCCTCTTCCTCCTCAGCAGCACCATGGACAGGATGGTTGATGTGAGTCCCCCAAAGGGAGGGAGGGGATGCTGGGACTTGTAGTGGAGTCTCCTGTGGAGCCCCAGCTGAGCAGTCTTTTCTTTGGGGGGGGGCTGCTTCCTGGTCCTGCCAGGCTTCTCTGTGGCTGGAGGGGGCTGCTTCTGGGAGGGGGGGCTTCCGGGGGAGGAGACCCCACTGCCGCTTTGGCAGGCCTTTGCTGTGTCCCCTGCAGGTTCTCTGGCCGTCCCTCCTGGGCTTCGTGACCCCCGTGGCCTTGACCGGCGCCCTGGGCCCCCTCTGCAAGAGCCTCCTGGCCCTGGCTGCCCAAAAGCAGGAGCAGGGGGACTCCGACCTGCAGCTCCTCTACGACCCGGGGGGTTCGTATGGGCCTCTCTGGGGAAGGGGGGGGTCAGGGAGAGCACTGCGGGGGAGGGGTTCTGGCCAAAGCAGCAAGATCAGCTCTTTGGGGGGGGCACCTGGCCTCAGGTGGAGCTGGCTGGCCCTTCTTGGGACATGGGGCTGTCGTTCCCCCCACGCCCCCCCTACTTTTCCAGCTCTGTCCCCCTTCTGAGATGCAGACCCCGGAGGGTGGGTGGGGGGGCTTCCCATGGCTCCCAGCCACCCCCACCTTGGCTGGGGCGGCCCAGAGTCGCTTGCCTGGCCAGGCCCACCCAAGGGAGGGTCCCCGTGTCCTTGATACGATACCTGCAGCGGCAACCTTGGGGGGGCGGAGGGGGAGGGAGCCCCCCCAAACTGATTCTGAAGAATTGTGCCTTGCTTGCAGGAACCCTCCCCTCCCCCCATGCTTTGATGTCCCGGCTGCTGGTGAGTGGAAGGGAGTTGGTGGGGGTGGGGAGCAGCCCCCCTCCGCTTGGGGGGGCCAAGAGGGTGGTGGGATAGGAGTTATTTCGGACTCTGGAAGGGGGGGTTGCTTTCCTGGGGGGGGGCAGGGTGTGCAAGGAACTCTTCTCCCACCTTCATGCTTTCACGGCTGATCTTGGCCCTTTCTCTGCCCTTGTGGGGGGGGGGCGAGGGGGTCTTGGGATGGGATGGACCTTCCCTCCCTCCCTCCCTCTGCATTCCCCCAGCCAAGGGGCTTTGGGACCCCCATGCCCATCCCACCAGATGCAGCCCCTCCTCTGCCTGTCCTCTGCTCCCCCCCCCAGATCGTGGCTTCCCAGCCATACCTGGGGGAGGGCCGTGGGGTGGGGGCCCTGCGCCTGCTGCTGGTCCTGCGCCTGAGCCTCCACCAGGCAGCCGAGCCCCTCTGGAGCACCTGGGTCCCTTCTCTGCTGCAGCACCTGGAAGGTAAGGCAGAGTGGATCCAGCCCCCTCCCTCCCCCCCCCCCAAGTTTTCTTCTCCCTCCAACCAGAAGAAGCCACCCCCTCCCCCTCCTGGGACCCCTCTGTCAACAGGATGGGCCAATGGTTGGGCTGCTGGGGGGGGCAAAGGCTGACTAAGGCCCCTCGGGGCATTTCCTCTCCCCCTCCTCCTGGCAAGGTTGGGCCTCCTTTCGGTGTTTGTTGGGGGCCTTGGCTCAGATAAGTGGGGTGTGTGGGGGGGGGGCAGGGCTGGGGGCCGCTCCCCTCATCTCCCACACTGCTTTGCCTTTCCAGCAAACACGGGGGCTTCCCTGTCTCTGAAGGACTGGCAGGACCAGCTGCTCCAGGTGAGCCTCCCCCCCTCGTCCCCCCAGACACCAGGGAAGGGAGGTCAGGCCTGGCCTGGGAAGCCAAAGGGGGGGCACGATGTGATCTCCCCCCCCCAGCCCTTCTTCTGACTGGGCATGCTGTAATAACCATTCATCCATTTATATGGCCGTCCTGCTGGCAGCTGGCCAGAAACACCCAGGAGATCAAAGCCCAGAAAGAGCAATTGAGGGTCTCTGAGTGGGGGGGGGGGGCCTCCATGTAGGGAAAGGGGGGGCTGGGGGCGTTTCTGCCTCCTGTGGCTGATTTTGAAGAGGAAGCAGCTGCTCTCCTGGGACCTGGCTGAGCCCAGTCTGGGCGTCGGAAGGGGGGGCTCTGGCTGACCGCATGGCTGCAGCATGAGAGGCAGAGGGGCATGCAGGGGGGTCACCCAGGAAGCTGCTGCTGCTGGGGGTGGGGGCTCCTGCAGTGGCTCTTGTCCCCCCTCCCCCCATTGAGACAGGGGAGCCTTTGGGCTGATGCATCTATCTGTCCGCTGCATGGTGGACCAGTCCGGCTGCCCTGCCTCCCTCCCTGGTCAAGCAGAGCCAGGGTACCAGGCACCTCGGGCGGATGCCTCCCTGAAGTGCCCGCCTCTGCCCGCAGTTCCTCCAGAAGACCCTGGACACCATTTCGGACGTGCCCTGGACCGCCCAGCTTGTCTCAGAAATGTGCAGACAGCTGAGTGGCTACAACGGCCTGTCTCTGGAGAAGGTCAGCTGTGGGGGTCTCTGGGGCGGCGGTGGTGGCCCCTCCTCCCTGCTGGGGATCTCTCGCAGACCCCTGACTGGGCAGGCTAGGATGGGCAGGAATGGTGGCCTCTTGGCTGGGCTCCCCCTCCAGGCCAGGGAAGCGGCTCCTCGCACCTGGGCACATCGAAGGAGACCCTCGTGCCCTGAATTCTGGGGTCTGCCAGGGTTGCTCCTGAGAGGCCTTCCTCCTTCCTCCTCCTCCTCCTGCAGAACTTCCTCTACAAGGCCATCGGGGTGAGCCTGGCAGCATGTGCCAACAAGGACCTGGTGCAGAAACAGCTTCAGGAGCTGCTGGAGACAGCCCGATACCAGGAGGAGGCGGAGCGAGAGGTGGGCGCCCCCCCAGCCGGTGGGGAGAAGGGGGGCTGCTGCATCTCACGGGCTTCCTGGCCCACGGTCTGGTCTGCTCCTCGTGGCCCAGGGGGGCAGAGAGAGGGGCAGCCAAGGAGCCAGAGCCCTGCCTGGGCTGAGGGAGGAGCGAGCAGCCGGTCAGGAAGGGGCTGCATCTTGACGGGCTCCCCGACCGTGGCCACTTGAAGACTTGTGGACTTCAACTCCCAGAATTCCTCAGCCAACCATGACTGGGTGAGGGATTCTGGTTGCTGAAGTCCACAAGTCTCAAAGATGCCAAGATTGCTCCGTCCAGGAGAAGGTCAGACTTTGGCCAACTCTGCGAGGTCAAGGCGGGGCCCCTGCCTGCTCCTACCGGGCTCCCCTTTCTCCCGCTCAGGGCCTGGCAGCCTGCCTGGGCTTCTGTGCCGTCACTCACCTGGACGAGGTTCTGGCCAAGCTGGAGGACTTTGTTAAGTCAGACGTCTTCAAGAAGTCCGCTGGCCTCTTCAGCATCTTCAAGGTGAGTGCCCTCCCGCCATGGGGATGTCCACCGGGGTGGGGGTCTTTGCCTCTGACCTTTCCTGCCCCCCCCAGGACCGCAGTGACCACGAGGTGGAGAAGGTGAAGAGCACCCTCATCCTGTGCTACGGCTACGTGGCCAAGCAGGCGCCCAGGGAGCTGGTCCTGGCCCGCCTGGACGCCGACATTCTCCGCAACGTCTTCTTCTACTTCAACACCAAGGTGAGGCCGGCGGCTCCTGCCCTGAAGGTCGGTCGGCTGGCAGCAGCTGGGCCCTGCCTTGGCCCTCAGGATGGTTAATGCCCTTCGTCTCCTTTATTTTGCCAGGTTCTGGGGATAAAGGTAGAGACCAAGGTACAGCTCGCTCGCTCGCCCACCTCTCTCTCTCGCTGTCCCTCTGCCTCTTCCGCTTCTCTGAGAGCTTGGGGGGGCAGAAGGGGCAGAAACGCAGCAGGGCTGGGGGGGGCCACCCTGACTGACACCCCCTGGCTCACCCTGGCCCCTCTGCTGGCAGGGCCCTCTGAGCCAGGTGGGGGCAGCCAGGCAGGCAGGGGGGAAGGGAAAGCCTTCCCCTGGCAGAGAGGAGGAGGAGGAGGAGGAGGGGCTTGAGACCGAAAGGGGGCAGCATCCTTTGGGGGGGGGGGGCTGTGCTTGGAAACCCAAATGAATGTCGGAAGAGTGCTGTGCGTGAAGGAAAGTGTGTGTGTGTGTCCTTTAGCTTGGCAGGGGCTCCCTTTGCTGACAGATGGCTTGAGCAGGACAGAGTGGCGGAGCAGGAAGGGACCTTGGAGGTCTTCTAGTCCAACCCTCCCTCTCAAAAGGGAGCTCTTATACCATTTTAGAAAAGGACTGAGGGGCTGCCTGGGAGACGCCCCCCCTCGCCCCAGCGTGTGGGAGTCCTGGCCCTTTTTCTGATGTGGTTGGCACAGTGGGCGCTCTACCCTGACAGTCCAGGGGGGGAGGGGAGGGGAGGGGAATGGGAGGGGAGGGAGGCGTGCCAGTGCCTGTCCCTTCTTGCAAGGTGCTTACCAGCAGGAGGGGAAGCCCCTGCAGTAGTCCAAGCAAGCGGCCCCCTCCCTGGGGAGAGGTCTGGGGGGGCTCTTGGCTGCTGGGCTGGGATTGCCCTACCTGAGGGCCCCTCCCTCCTCCCCCTGCAGGAGGAGCGAAGGGCAGGTGCAGGGCTGGCCCACAGGAGAGTTTTTCGGGCGGGGCTCTGCTCTTACTAACACCTTCCTCCCAGTGTCTGCACTAACTGTGGGGAGGGACTCCCTCCCCCCCTTGGGTTCAGGGCCCATGGAACTGTGTGGACTGGTGGAACTGTATCACAGTCAGGGAAAGCTGGGGAGGGGGTTTCTTCTGGCCTTTCACGGTCCCACCTGGATGGATGGATGGCGCACCAAGTGGTGGTCTGCCTTCTAGAAGAGCCGCCCTTGGGGTTCATCCCCTTGGGGCCTTCTCTGGGGCCAGCTTCCTGGGATGCTTTAGTGACGGAAGTGGGTTCGAGTCCTGGCACAGGTGAAGGAAGGGCCAGCAACACCTTTGGCTGACTTCTGTGCTGGCACTTGGGGGGGAGGGGGAGTTCCTGCGTGGTGCCTCTTTCCAACCGCTCAAGGCCTCTCCTCCTCCTCCTCCTCCTCCTCCTCTTCCTCGTCCTCCATCCCCAGGATGCCACCCTGAAGCTCTGCCTCATCCGCAGCATCTGCCTCATCAGCCAGGCCGTCTGCCACAGTGCCCAGTCGGGGGACTTCAATTTCTCCCGCAAGGCCGAGGTGGTTGCCCAGATGCTGGTGAGGAACAGCTGGAAGTTTTTCCCCGGCTCCAGCAGGAGCAGCAGCAGCCTGCCCCCCCCCCCCCGGCCACTCTCATGCCAGGATGCCAAGCTCTGGGCCCAGGGCAGGGATGCCCCCAAAGGCCAGCCCAGCAGAGGGGCTGCTCCCCACAGTCCTTCCTCCCACAGATGGAGGCCAAGAGGAGCCTTGATGCCCCCCACCTGCTCAGGAGACCCCAACCTGCCTCTTAAGCCAGAGGGAGGAGAGTCTTCCTTTGGGATGGGGGGGCTGCTTGGGGGGAGGGTCCTCACTCACCCTCCTCCACAGGACTTCATCAAAGCTGAGCCCCCCGATGCGCTGCGGACTGCCATCCGCCAGAGAGCCATGACAGCCTGCATGTACCTGATGTATCCTTTCTCGGCTCCTCTCCAGAACTGCTCCTGGGAAGCCCAGGGGGCAGGGGGGTGAGAGGGACCCCTGGGGGGGGGCATGGGAACGGCTCTCCCCACTCAGTCTATGCAGGGGGGCCCTCGGACGGCTGCCCTTCCCTAGGCTCCCTCAGGGCCAAACTGCTTGGGGAGGGGGCTTCTCTGAATGAGTCTTCTACTGCAGCCTTAACTAGCCGGGCAGCATCCTGGAGCCCCCCCTGAGTGAGGCTGAGAAGGTTGAGCTGGTGGACGGCTGCCTGCACAGCGTCTTCCCTCTTCCGCCACTGGATGTGCCCAAGGAAGGAGACGGGGCCGAGGGGGAGGCCGGGCCGAGAGAGGTACCAGCCCAGAGCCTGGCTGGGGGCCTCGGGCGGCGGGCAGGCAATTGTCTGTGCCCCCCCTGCGAGACTGAAGGCTCCGCTTTCCCCCGCCAGCCCCTCTGGTGTGCCACCATGGCGGCCCTGAAGGACCTGCTGAAAAGCCTCCTGCACCGGCACATGACCCCACACGGCCTCCAGACCATGTTTGAGGTAGGGCACCCTGGGGGGAGGCCACCCTTCTTGTGGGGAGGGGGCTCCAGGCGGCCAGGGACTGCATCCTCCTGCTCTCTCCCCAGCACCTGGGCCCCTGGATCAGGTCCACCAAGGAGCACGAGCGGGAGCGAGCCCTGGAAGTGAGCGCCTCCCTCCTGCTCTTCTACCGGGAGAAGCTGAACGTCAGCGTGAGTCCCGCTTGCTTGCGGCTGCCCCCCCTGCCGCCCCCCCCTGCACCGCTTGGCTCACCCGCCTTGAACTGCTGCCAGCTGCTCTTCGACTCCCAATCCCAGCATGTTTCCCCCCCCTCCCCGCCAAGGCTTAAGCCAGGTTATGGGGGGGGGCGGCGGGTGATGGGTTCATATGATTGGTAACATGCGGCCTTGAGACCCCCACGATCTGGGGAGGGGGATGGGCTGGCAGCCCTGGCCTTGTCCTGGGCAGAGGAGCCCCAGCTGTAGCTGCCTTGCTGCGCCTCTCCCTCACGACCAACCGCTTGACCAAGTGGCCCGGGGGCTTTGGCCACGGGGCTCAAGTGCCCCTTTCCTTGCTCAGAAGGTGGTCCCCTTCTACAACCTGGGGGTGCTGATGGCTCTCTTCTCCCCCCGCTGCACGGACTCCCTGCCCAGCGTCCGCCAGCATGCAGTGGATTGCGTCCATTCTCTGCTCTACGTGCAGCTGTGCTACGAAGGTAACCCTGGGGGGTGGGGGGCTGCTCCACGGACTCCCCCATCCTTGCCCGTTCCTCCAGTGGGGCTAAGAAGGGGCCTTTTCTGGAGGCGCTCAGGACCCCTTTCGTTCCGGGCAGTGCCTCGCAGAGACAGCAGGGGGCAGTGTTTCCTTTGCTGTAGTCCAGGGGTCAGCAGTTGCAAAGGGGGCTGGGAGAGGAGAGGAGGAGAGGGGAGGGGAGGGGAGAGGACCGTTTTCCGTGTCTGCTCGTGGAAGCTGCCCACGCTGACGGGCCAGAGCGTGGCAAGGTGGCTACGTGACCCAGTGGATCTCTTTCCAGGCTTTTCTCAGGATCACAGGGATGAATCTGTGGAGCAGCTAAAAGCCCTGAAGCCCGGCCTGAAGGATCCAGATGTGACCGTCCTCTTCCAGACGTGCTGCAACATCGCCAGGGTAAGGGGGGTTGGCCTTGGTGGAGGGTCAGCCTCTAGGCTGCCTCTGGGCCTGGGGGGTGGGGTGGGGGGCTAGGGGAAGCCTTCTATTCCCTTCCACTCCGAGGGAGGGATGGCCAGGCTGGGGTGGGGTGGGGTGCGATGGGTCTCTCTCCAACTTGACCTCCCCTGTGCTGCCCCAACAGCTGTCAGCCCTGGAGGGAGGGAGGGAGGGAGACTGAGGCCGTGGCTGATGGCGCAGAGAGAGGCTCCACCCACTGTCCAGGTTGCCCCAAAGGCTGCCTGCCCCACAGGGGCTTTTCAAAAGGCAGCTGGACGTTTGTGGTTTTTCCCCCTGGTGGCCAGGAAAACCTCTCATGCCTCCTTCCTCTCTGCTGCCCCCTGCAGGTCATGGCCAAGCACTTGCCCCCAGACCAGTTGCTGAGCCTGCTGCTCTCCATGATGGAGGGCTTGACAGACCCTGACCGGAATTGCTCCCGAGCCGCTGCAGTCATGATCAACTCCATCCTGAAGGAGCGAGGGGTAGTCCTGCTGGAGAAGGTGGGGGGCCCAGGGGGGCGTCTCCTCAACCTTGGGGTTCTGGAGGGACCCCAGGGCCACCCCCCCGCCCACTCTGCCTTCCTGATACCCAGTGGCTTTTCCCAAGGCCTGGAAGCCCCACTGAAGGAGAAAGGCCCCATGGGAGCCATGGGAAGGGCCCACTGGAGGGCCCACACTCCTTTGCAGCCAGCCTCCCAGGGGTCCTTTCGGGCTCTTTCTCTGCTCCTGTTCAGGGCAGAGCCTGGAAGGCTGCGGAGAAGCAGGCGGAGGGGCGGGGCTTCCTTTCGGGTCAGGGGTCAGGGGAGGGCTCAAAGGGGGGGGTCCCTGCACAGCCTTTCTTGTGTCGGCCATCCCTCTTTCCATGTCAGCCAAAGAGGCTCAGGGAGGATGGAGTCCTTGGCAGAGACTGTGGGGGAGGGGAGCCCTCGGGGGGGGGGGGAACTCAGGGGGCCGTGAAAGGAATGGGAGGGGCTTCTGCCCCTGCTGGGGGTCTCAGCCTAGCCCTTCACCTTCCCTCGCAGGTGCCGAAGCTCCTGGAGACCATCCACCTGAAGCTGCACGAGGTGCCGGAGGAGACAGTCCGGAAGGCCAGCCAGCAGACGGTCTGCATCCTGGCCAGCCAGCACAAGGCCGCAGTGGTGTCCAGCCTCCTCAGTCACTCCCTCCCTCTGGACAGGTAGGTGGGTGGGAGCCCCTCAGCCGCTTTGGGGGCTGCCAGAGTCCTTGCCTTCTGGGGTGTCCCGGGGCCTTTTCTGCCCTGGGGGGAAGAGCACGGGGGCGGGGGCAGATGGGACAGGCTGGCCAGGAGGGCAGGGAGGGGGCCCTTTTCTCTCTCTCTCTATCTCTTTCTCTCACACACACACATGGCCTTCCTGGGGAAGGTCTTCTGCTGCTGCTCCTGAGTGGCCCCAGGCCGGCCAGGGACTCTCGCGTGGCCTGCAACAGGCACTTCCCCTCCTCTCTGCCCCCCGGAAAGGCACTCTTGAGTTCCCCCGACTGGGCTGTGGCAGAGGGTCACCAGAGGGGGCTTGCGGGTCAGAGCTTGGGGCGAGAGCAGGGACGGCAGCTTCCCCCTCCCCATTCCCTTTGGGGGCTCTCGGGGCGGTGAGTGGCCTTGCCTCAGGGACTCGGTCTCCTGCGGGGCTTGCCCCAAAGCAGCTGCCCCCCTCCGTCGTATGTTTTATTTGCCAACAAGAAGAGGGCCAGGTGGGGGTCCAGGCAGGGGCTGAAGGGGCTTCTTCCCTGCCTGCCCACAGCTGCAGCTGCACCATGTGGAGGGCGCTGGCCTTGGAGCCCACCCTGACCACTCAGGTCCTGGAGCTGCTGCTGGACAAGGTGAACCGGGACGTCCCGTACAAGGAGAACAAGTCCTTCCTGCGAGGAAGCCGCTCGGAGCGTGTGGCCACCTTCTATCCCCTCTCGGTGAGTGTCCGGGCAGCTGCCTTTGGCCAGAAGCCCCTCTGGCCCCTTGCCCCTCCTCCCCAGTTGCAAGGGGGGCACTGCTGTCACCCCTGCATCCAGTCGTAAGTCAGCTGAGCCCGTCAGAAGGCAGGAAAAAAAAAAAAAAAGAAGGCAGGCGGCTGCCTTGGCCCCCGTAGCGGCTCCTGAAGCCGGAAGGCCCCTGTGGCGCTGACCTGTCTTGGAGAGGAGGGCTGCTGTATCTGGCGGGAGGGTGGGGGGATCAGTGGGGTGCCCCTCACTGCTGATGCCTGTCACAGCCCTCTGGCAGCCTGGCACCCTCACCTGCCCCGTGCCGGAGGAGGCTCCCTTGCGCTGGCGGCCCCTCCTTCCAGAGGCAGCGCATCTCTCAGCCTGCCCTCTGGGGTGCCCTGGGGGGGTGCGCTGGTTCCCTCCACCAGCCCCAGGCCCTCCTTCTGCTGCCCTGCGCTGGGTGGGCAGGGGAGTCTCTGGAGGTCTTCGGGGGGAGTGCTGGAGACCCCCTTTGGACCCTTGGCTGCCTGCACTTCTCTTGCCATGCTGGGGGGAATCCATGTGCCAGTGGAGGGTCTGGGGGGAAGAGCTGCACCTCTTGTGGGGCTGCTGGGGGGGAGGTGTCTGCCTGAGACCCACTCGTGGGGAGGCAGCTGACCCGATATTGTGGGGGGGGGAGGGCAGGGGAGAGCTGGTGCCTCCTGCTGGGGGACAGAAATGGATGTGGCTCTCCCTCCCCTCCCCTCCCCTCCCCTCCAGGCCACGTGTGCTCTGCATGAGATCATGTCTGTCCGGGAGTCTGGGCCGGCCGTGGGGGGGCTCTACGTTGAGCTCTTCGTCTCCCTCCTGCTCCGGGTCAGCTGCACGGTGGGGGTCCAGCTGCCGAAGCACCTGCAGTCCAAGGAGCGGAAGAGCCTCAGCCGGGGGCAGAGCCTGCGCGCACTGGACCCTTGCAGGTAATGGATGGTGCTGGGCGGGGGGGGGGCCTCGGCGCCTCCCCCTGCTCCCCCCAGCCCTCCTTCTCCGCCAGGTGGAACTGATTTGGCTCCTGAGTAAATAGCTCAGCAAATGCCCCCTCCCCTTTGCCACCCCCCCTAACCTGATGGCTGGCTAATGCGCCACGGCCCATCGCATCGGAGGAATGAAGGCAGGCCTGACCTCCACCGGGGGATTAGGGCCTGTTTTCCACACGCTCCGAAATCAGGAAATATTAAATTGTGCTTCCTGTCCCAGGCAGCCTTGTGGTTTGCACTGCATTCCTCCAAGGTGGCCGGGATGCCCACCCTCCGCATGGCTGGATTGCATTACGGCTGCCGGGCTGGGCTGCAGGGCTTCCCTGGGTGTCTTGGCCGGGGGAGGGGGGGAGGGCTGGCTCAGCTGGAGTGCAGAGGGGCCTGGGGATGGAGAGGTCCCCCAGTGGGGGGGTGTTTCAACATATGTAGGGGGGGCACCTGGGCTCTGAATTCCAAACACCTGGAGGCTTGGGTCACTTGTGTGTGTTCTGAGGCCCCTGTATGTCCAGCCACACGCCCCTCGTTTTGGGGACCCGAAGTCTCGGTAGTTCACTCCAGGGGGGTGGGGTGGGGAGCAGCAGGGGGGGATTGTTCTGGAACCACCAAGCAGGAGAGCCGTGCTCCGATGGGCCTTGCTACCGGGTGCCATCCTGCTGGTGCTGTGCTGTGATTGCTCAGGAGAGAGCAGTCATAAATGGGGCTGGAGCAGTGGGGGAGGTCCCCTGGCAGCCCCCCCTCCCCCCCCAGGCTTGAACCCATTTCCTTGCGGAAAATGGCTGGCTGGGGTGTACAGACCCTGCCCACCATCTCCCAAAGTGGGGGGGGGGGAGGGCTTTTTGCTTGAAAGGCAATCGGACTTTCTGATTGGCTTCTTTTGGGATGAGAAGCAAAAGGACCCTCCAAACCCACTGCCTTTGAAACAAAAGGACCTTTGGGCTAATGACCCTGACCTGACCTGACCTGCGTGGAGGAGAACCTTCACAGACAAAACCTGGGTTTGCAGAGGGGGGGAGGGGGGGAGGCCTGGAGGGGAGGGGCAGAAGCTGAGAGGATGCCCCAGTGCTGAACATTTCCAGACCTCTGGACAGCCCTCCTGGGGTCATTTATGGCCAGCGACGGCTGTCTGCCTGTCAGTCGTGAGGGGGCTCCACCTGGAAGGCATGCATTTGCAGGATGGGGGGTCATCCAGGCAAGAGTTGGGGGGGGAGGGTTCTGAAGGGCTGCTCAGGCCAAAGGACCCTGGAGCTCCCTCCCCCGGCAGGATGCCCAAGCCCTGGCTGAAGAGTGGGATTTCCTGCTTTAGGGTCTCCCAGTAGTTCTCCTTGTAATAGTTTGGCTCTAGTTTGAGAGGGTTGGGAGAGTTTCCAAGGTGGACCCTCACTCACTTTGCCAGGGGATCACTGCTCCTGGGAGCAGGTGGGCAACAGCAGAGCACCGGGCTAGCCTCTGGCCGTCCTCCAGCATCTGGGCTCCTGGCCTCAGCACCCCTCTCCTCCTCCCCAGCTCTGCGATCGAGACCCTCAAGGCCATGCTGAGCCAGGGGGGCAGCGAAGCAGTGAGCAGTGCTGTGACGGAGGACGGAGGCTGGGAGCTACTGCGAAATCCGGACAAGCATTACGACGGAGTGGCCTTTCTGGCGAGGTGAGAGGGCGACACTCTGGATCGGGCCCTTTGCCGGCCTGGGATTGTCCCCGGTGGCCCTGTCTGCGTTTGGGTCCTGGCGCCAGGCCTTTGCTGCCGCTGTCACAGCCTCCTGGCAGGGAGGTCACACTTGCAAGAGTTTCAGTAGGAGAGGGTAAAAGTTGCTCCGGATTGGTGCTCTCCGAGCTTGTGGTTGGCTTGAAGCCATTTCATCAGCCAACCAGGTAACTTTATCAGTGTGTTGATGATGTTATCTAGTTGGGTAATGAGACGCCTGTAAAAAACAGCCAAGCTCACCGAGGATCCCTCAGTCGTCTCCTCCTCCCTCCCTCCCTCCCGCCTGGAAACCTCTCACCCCCTTCTAACACTGATGATGTTACCTATTTGGGTAATGAGACGTCTGCAAGCAGAGAACCGATCTTGGAGAGTCCCAAGGACTCCAGAGTGCCAAGAGTTGTAGAAGCCCAGGGGTGGGAGCGGATGACCGCTTGCTTGCTCTTTTGCCCGGCAGGGGGAGGGGGCTCCTTGCAGACATGGCTTGAGCAGAGAGGAGGGAGGGTGTAAGGGCCCCACTGAGGGTCCGAGAGAGGCCAGGCGGATGTGAGGTGGGGAGGGCGAGTCAATGGGGAAAGTGCCTGCAGGGAGGGGGCCAGGCGGGGCTTTCTGGGCCAGCTCACCCGGAGGACTTCTGGGGCTCTTTCCAGGGCCATGGCCAAGCATGTGGGGCCCAAACTGCCCCCGATCGTGAAGCTGCTCTCCCCGATGTTGAACAGCATCTACGACAGCCAGCGGCTGACCACCACCGCCTACTTCGCAGAGGTGAGTCTCTGCCGCCCTTTCACCCCACTCTCTGACAGTGCCTCCCCCCCCCCTTTGAGGCTCCAAGCCCCAGACCCAGGAGCTCAAAGGATGGAGAGAAGGGGAACGCAGATCTCCTTTCGGCACACTCCCCCTCCTCTGGGATCGCTGGATTCCTCTAGCGGGATCTGGCTACCTCACAGCCCCCAGCCCTGGGCAGCCTACCCTCCAGATGCACGGGGGGGGGGTGTGTGGGGAAGAGAGGGAGGGGCCCACCTGGCTTCTAGTTTCCTTGAGCCTGTCTGATAGCTCTGAGCCTGCCAGTGTGTACCTACTCACCCTGTTTATTAAATTTGCTATTTATTTGCTGCCTATCTCACCACGGGATACAGCCCCCCCCCCCCCCCATCCTTTCATGTGCTGGGATCTGGCTCTTGCCTGGGCAACCAGCAGATGAGGCCACCCATCCTCCCCTTGCCCCTCACTACCACTGGAGGAATGGAGGGGGGGGGTCAGGCTGCCTCCTCCCAGGCAGCTGTAACCCTCCCTCGGACGACTTGCCGGCCCAAATGGTCCTCATTCCAAGGCAGCTGCTCCTGCTGGGGCCGCTGCTGCGCCAGGAAGCTGCCTCTTAAAATCTCAGCTGATAAAGCAGCCGGGATTAAGAAGCTCAGCGGGGGAGCCCGCAGCCAGATGGGAGGGAAGGAGGGGGACACTTGGCCGTAAAGCACACAGAGCATTTGAATTGTGCTCTGAGGAGCGGGTGCCTGCACACATGTGCATGCAGAGTGAGTAGCTGGAAATTTCACAGGCCCTTCGCCTCCTGAAACCCACTTGCTGGGGGATGAAGGCAAGGCAGCGCATCCAGTGCTGCTGGAATGGGGGGGGGGATTGGGGCCAACAGGGAGGGGGACTTCCTTGTGGAGGAGGCATTTCCATTGAGAAGGACCCACTAACCTCATCCAGGTCCAGACTTTTTTCTCCTGGGAGGTGTTGGCCATTGGGTAGATTAAGAGTTCTTCGGCTCCATCTGACAGCTGACAAGTGGACCAATTGTGGGGCTCAGCTAACCATGCAGGAGTTCTGCTGTTCGGTTTCTGACCCACTAAGGGTGGGCAGATAGAAGGTTGCAACCGTTCTGGTGGGCAGCCGTCTCGGGGTGGACCTGCCACAAAAGACGGGCTGTGTGTCTTTCAGCTCCTCAACAGCAACGTAGTGAACGATCTGGTTCTTCTGGAGACCCTGATGGACAGCATGACAGCCCGGCTAAGAGACTCCTCGACGGTGGTGCGAATGCTGGCCCTTCGTGGATTGGGCAACATTGCTTCGGGCTCCCCGGAGAAGGTGATGCTTCCTGGGTTTGGGGTGCCACGTGGGGTCAGTTGTAAGCTCTGCCCTCTTCTGCCAGGTTCCTGAGCTGGTTTCCGTCTTTGCGGGCAGCTGCTTCTGCTGTACATCTAAGTCCCTGCTAGAAGCTCACCAGCCCCGGCAGAAAAATGGCAGCATCCTCTCTGCCAGTGGACCAGTCTGCATTTTCTGGCAGCTTTGTCTCTGATCCTCCAGAATCTAGTTGTCCATTACCTTATCAGGCCCCCTGTGGTCTCCTCGTGATCAGATGTTGGTTGCCCAAGCAGACCACGCAGAGCCCCCCAGTTCCTGGACAGACAGTCTCTCCTGTATAGAGCACCTGCTCTGAAGCTGTGGTTGACTTTCGGCTGCTGACCCTTGCCATGTTTTTCCTCTACCTGCAGGCGAGGAAGTACGGGGCCCAGCTGCTGGCTTCCATGATCAACAGCTTGGATGACAAGGATGATCCCCACAACCTGGTGGCCTTGGAAGCCATGTCCAGTCTCTCCAAGATCCTGGCCTTCACTGAAGCGTGTGACATCCACTCTGTGCTGCTCCATGTCACCATCCGAATACGGCCCTTCTTTGACAGCGTAAGGGGTGCAAACCGGCAGGGGAGGGGGGAGCTGGCAGCCCTTTGGGGGAAATCTGTTAGGTAGCCCTGATGCCTTCAGGTTGGTTGGTTTGTCTAGCACAGGAATCTCCAAGCACGGCCACTTTAAGACTCGTGGACTTCAACTCCCAGAATTCCCCAGCCAGCACAGATGCACGTTTGGCAGTCTAGCATGGCTGGTGGCAAAAGACATCTGTGTTGGGGTCCATAACCATGGCAAGTGGGAGATGCCCTGAGCGTGCTTTACGTCCTGGGAGAGGAATTGGGAAGAGAACATCTGACTATAGAATCAGAATCAGAATCGAGCTGGATGGAAGGGACCTTGGAGCTCTTCTAGTCCACCCCCCTGCTCAAGCAGGAGAGCCTCTACCATTTCAGACAAGTGAAGTCTCAAAAGCCTCCAGTGTTGGAGCCCCCACAACTTCTGGTAGCAGGCTATTCCACTGGTTAATCTTCCTCACTGTGAGTTCCAAGGTGCTTCTCTCCCTCCGTTGTTTCTCGTCCTGCCTTCAGGGCCTTGGAGGGGAGCTTGAGCCCCTCCTCTTTGTGGCGGCAGCAGCAGCAGCAGATCCTGGGAGACCGCTGTCCTTATTTCCCTAGACTAGCCAGACCCAAATCTTGCAACAGTTCTTCATGGTTCAGCCTCCACACTACAGTGGACGACGGATATTGTTTTACAGGGAGGATGAAGGCTGGGAAGAAGGAGAAGAGGGTCGTGGTGGGGAAAGGGGAGGACCTCCCCCCCCCCCCCCCACGGGACTGCTTTCCTTGCAGGAGGAGCCCAACCTCCGCAGAACCTCCATCTTCCTCTTTGGGAACCTGGCCAAGTTCAGCTCCGGCAGTGGTGAAGACGCCTTTTTTGAGCAGATCCTCTACGGCCTGGTCACCTTGCTGCTACACCTCCAGGACCCGAAGCCAGAGGTCATCAAGGTGGGTTCCCCAGCCAGGAGGGCCTCTGCTGTCTTACCCTCTGCGGGGAAGGTCCCACAACTCCTCCCCTGCCCTTTCTTGTAGGCCTGCAAGTTTGCCTTGCGCATGTGTGGACCCATCATGAGCTGCCCTGGGCTTTGCGAGATGTTTCAGAAGCACCTGCACGAGGAGTGGAGCCTCCACTACGGCGAGTTCATGAATGACGTCTGCAAACACCTGGTGAGCCTCTGGCCTTTGGCTTCCGGGTCCTTCCACAGGTGAAGGCCTCGCAAAGCATTCCGACTCCCAGTCTCTGCGCCACGGAAGGTGCTGCAGTGGCACTGCACAACTGGTTTCAAAACAAGAAGGTCCAAAATAGAGTCCAATTCCAGATTAGTTCCAAAGGAGCCCATGCAAACCTTTCTCGGGGATCAGGAGAAGGTCCCAAAGCACCCTAGACTTCCCCTTCTGCTTGGCTGGAGGGGGGGGGGGGGCTTTCTCAAGCGGAGGTGTCCTGCTTTGTAGCTGACCTACAAAGTGGCCCTTCAGCTCTCCTGGCTCATCTGCAGTTTTCAGGGTCACCATTTGGATGCTGGCCTGGGTGCGCTGACCTAATATCTAGCAGACCCCTCAGCCTTACTGGCTCAATTGCTCTGGTCGTGGGCCACCCAGCGCTACGTTGTCCCAAACTGTAAGTGTAGGAGGATATGGCACTGTGTGGCCCATGGCCAAAGCAGTGGAGTTGACCCCTGGATTGGTTTCCACGGAGATAGATTTCCCTCTTGGTGCCAGCTGGTTCTCTGGCTCTTCCTTCCTCTGGTTCAGATGCAGAGCTTCCCAGAAATGCTGAGTCGTTTGGTCAACATCAACCTCTTCTACTTCAAGAGCAACTGGGCGGATGTCCGAGCTGCTGCCCCCATGTTTGTAGGTGAGACGGGCAGCCTTGACCTCCCTTCCTGGGCTTTCTTGATGTCCCCCCCCCCCCAGGCTCTGTGGGGCTGAAAGGGCTTTTTCTCCCTTCCCCGGAAGGATTCTTGATCCTGCACATGGACCCAGAGCAGAGCCAGCAGCTGGACCTGGACGAACTGATCGCTGGTGAGTGACCGACGGAGGCCTTCGCCAGGGTGGCTGTCAGATCCCCGAGGTGGGGCTGCTGCTGCTGCTGCGGCCTTTCATACCGTGTGGGAACCCCTGAGGGATCCAGCTGGCAGTCCTGGGAAAGGCCCTCGTCCAAATAGGGAAGTTTTCCTGGGGGAACCTCAGACCTCCCTTTGGGCTGCACCCCCCTTCCATCTGAGGGTCGGTCACCTCCCACGCAGAGCGCGGTTGCGGAGCACAATGGGGCAATGGTCGCGGTGCCAGCCAAGCAGCAGCTCACAGGGGCGCCGTCCCGGGTGGTGGGGCAGTGGCTTGTCTGGAGGGGGGCAGCCTCACTGTCCTTGGCTAGCCCTGGCTGGGCTGCGGGGCAGAGAGGATCAGGGCAGCCCAGCTTCCTCCTCCCCTCAGGGTTGCCCCTCCGAGACCAGCCAGAAAATCCAGTTAGGTAATAAACTTTCCTGGACTTTGCTCCTGTTTTTCCTTGTCAGCAGTGACCTCATCGCTCAGAGGAAGGCTTGGAAAATCTCTGAGCTTTCCAAGGGAGCTTAAAAACCACTAAAAAAGGGAAAAGTATCTTTCCGTTGGCTGATGGAGCCGTCCTGAAGAGAGGCCCGTCTGTGTGCAGGGGTGGGGGGATGCCGGGGAGGGGGAGCGGCAAGGACTCCGGATGGGGTCGCCACAGCTTCCCGTCTTGAGTGCGAGCACTCAGCCTGCCAGCCCCCTCACTCACTCCCCCCCAGGAGCTCCTGCAGCTGGCCGGGGCTGATGGACGGGAAGCAGCTCTGCGCATAAATCAGGCCGTCTCGCTCACTCGCTGCTCTGGCGGGACAAGAGAGTCTCGGATTTGCAGTGTAAACATGCTACTGGAAAAATATTATTGTATCTCTGCTGCTTGGGAGGGACTCCTGGCCCCTCGCCTGCTCTGCAGCTGGGCCTGGGCCAGACGCAGCAGCCCGGGACAGCCGACGGAGCCCTCCCCGGCTGCTGCCGCGTGGGCCGAGACTGTTCGTGGCCCCCGGGCCCCCGAGAGCCAGGCTTCCGTCGACTTCCAGCTGTGGCTGTTCAGATGAGGCAAGGGAGGGTCACAGGAGGATGCGCAGGGCCTGGGCTCCTGGTTGACTGATGGCCGTTTCTCTTGTCCAGCTCTGACTGTGCTGCTGAAGGACCCCGTGACGACGGTGCGGGCGAAGGCGGTGGAGACGCTGGGCCGCCTGGGCAGGGCCGTTTAAGGACCCCCCCTCCCTCCCCCCCGGGCCATGGACTCCACCAGAGGAAATGGGATTCCCCCCCAGCTCAAAGTTGCCCTCACACCTCCCGAGGGACAAGTCGCACGTCTTCCAGAGTAACACCACCTCACCTACTGGAGCATTCCCTGCCCCCAACACCTTAAAGAGAAGACCTGAAGTCTGTGCACCTTTATGTGTTTCCATGGTTTTTTTTTAATTTCTGAAGGGGACACACTGCACCCCCCCAACTAGGCTGGACCAAACACGGGCAGAGTAGACTCAGGGCTGTTGCACAGGGTCAGCGTGGCCCCTCCCTGCCCACCAACCCCTCCCCCCTCCCTGCCCCACAGGAACAGGTGCCTCCGGACTCGCCAACGCCTGTCCCCCTCCCTCCACCACCCCCAACACCCCGGGAGGGGGGCGCCCTGCCGCACTTTCCAAAGTTTATGCACATTCCTCTCAGCAGGAGTTTGTATAGAGACTCGGACAACTTATTTTTAATAAACTCTTTGCTTCTCAGAACCACCAGAGCTCTTTCTTCGCTCCTTGGCAGGGAGAGAAGCCCCCACTGCTGCTCCCCCCCCCCACAGGGCTTCTGGTGGCCGGGGCCTTTGGGGATGGGTCTGCCAAGCCCCCATTGCTGACCGGCCAGCCAGCTGCTTCTGGGCTTGAGCACAGGGGCTGGTAACACATCCCACACCACCCAGGGAGACCCCGTCCCTCGCCTCTTCTTCCTGTGGTTGGACCAATGGCCTTTGGAAGAAGCAGGAAGGACGCCATGCTCCCTGCATCCTGGCCTGACCCAAAGTGGTGACCAACCGCCCGGCCAGTGGAACTCCTGCAGGGAGCTCCAAAATCCTCCTCCCGCTTGGCCAAGCCCAGCCCCGGCCGCCTCCAACAACTGTGCAGCCCCAGGATTGAGCTCTGCTGCCTGGCTGGGTCTTCTGTGTCACTCCGCCCCCCCCCCCCCCAAGGCCTTGCTGCGGTTTGAGTGGGAGCCCTGCAGGGCTGCAGCGGAGGGGCGGACCGAGCAGCAGCCTTTCCAAGGGGTCCAGGCAGAGATGCCCCCGAAGCCCCCCTCCCTCCCTTCCTCCCTCCCTCCCCTGGTCTGAACTCCGCTTGCTCCCCTCTTGGAAAGCTGGACAGCTCCATCCGGCCTCTCTTCTCCAGAGGGAGGAGGAGCAGAAGCGGTTCTGAAGGACGACCCTGGGGCCTTGAACACACAAAGCAGCTGCAGCCCTTGGGAAGCTGAAGACTCATGCAGGACCCTTTGGCCACTTCCGGGCTCCTCCCTCATCCTCCCCTGCCCTCCGCAGTTCCCCAAATCGGGGGCTGTTGCTTCTGCTGGGCCGCTCTCTTCGTCTTTGCATCCGGGCTCCCTGACCCTCTTGCCCACGATCCCTGGTCAACCACAAAGAGACAGCCATGCTCTTAGGATGCCCTTGCCCTTCCTATTTGGGGGTGGGCATCCTCTAACGTACGGGGTGTGTTGATTCCTGCATCGTAACCTCAACATCTCCCCCTCCCCCGGGGGATTTGGCACAATGTGCAGCCCAGCAGCCTGCAGTTCCTGCCATCACAGAATTGCAACATTTTGTCACGATCCTGGGCTTACAAGTCCCCCCCCACTGCCCCCACCCTGTGACAAAAAATGCAGGGAAATCCCCCCCCCCCTTCTGGTCCTGGGCAGGAGGTGAGCCCCAAGATGGAGCACCCGACAGGCCAAGCTGGGCCCCTTGGAAGCCAGCCAGGAGGAGGGGGGCCCTCAAGAGGACGGGTGGAGCCCCTGCAGTAGCCACCCTGGGGGCCGGTTTCCCTCTGGCCGTGGTGCTCTCTCTGCAGCCCCCACTCAGGTGGACCGGGTCTTGGGGTGCTTTTCTGCAGAGCACCCCCTCTTCCACTGCCGGGGCTTTTGGGGCTGGGCGAGTGGGGGCGAACCTCATGCCAGGGGCCCCTGACTTGCTGGGCTGTGGACACATTTAGGGCAGGAAGAGGGACTTCCCTACCTGTGCACAGAAAACAGCTGAGTGCCCAAGAAGTTTTGGGAGGGGTCAGGATCAGAGGCAGCTCCCTCCCTCATGCAGCCCCCCACCCCACCCCACCCCCTTTATCCAGTCTACCCCCTGGTTCTGGTCAAGGGGCCTTCCTTGCAAATCAGGCACTTTTATTATTTCCCAAGCGAGCAGCCAGGACAGCGCAAAGACGAGCGCCTGGTGATCTGCGTATTCAGTCCTCCAGAAGGCCCCCCTGCCCCCCCCCATCCAGAGGCCTCCTCCTCTTCCGGACCAAAACCTCTGTCCTCGCAGGGAAAGGAGCCCCGGCCACCCCCGGCTTCTGCCCTCCTGCCAAGTCTCTCGGGCTGCTGGGCGCAGGGCTACGTGAAAAGCCGGATGGTGGCATCTGCACCTGCAGAGAGAAGCCACGGCTGCGTGGGGTGGAAGAGGACATCCAGGACGCCCAGGTCGTGGGCCGGTGCGTGGCCCCTCAGCACCTTCACTGGCACCAGCAGCGGGTTCTGGAGCAGGTCACTGGAGGGAGAGGAGGAGAACGGTCAGCGGTGCCACTTCTGTCCCTGGCACCAAGTTCACCCCCTCCCCTCCCCCTGCCCCCCCACGCAGACACTTACTTGTAGACCATGCCGTGGCAGACAATGACGCTGCCGTCATCTGAGCCAGAGGCGAAAAGCGGGTAGGAAGGGTGGAAAGCCACCGACCTCAGGGCTGCCTTGTGGTGCCTGCCAGGAAAGGGGAAAGGGTGACCCCCTGTGCCCCCCACCCTCGCCCTTCCCTGCAAGGCGGCGGCTGGGTCTGCTGACAAAGGCAAGGGCTGCTTTGGGGCTGAGGGGAGGCCGTCCCTGGATTGGGGGCTGCTGAAGGAACCTGCCTGCCCTTGGGATGCCCAGATCTGGCCGCTCAGGCTCAGCAATGAGTTGGCAGCATACCCTGCATCCCGGGGGGGGGGGGAAGCCCCCTCCCGCACTCGGGCTGGATCAGGGGGAGGAGTTTGGCCAGCCCTTCCTGAAGATGGGAGGGAGGGAGGGAGGGGAGGGGAGGAGCTGCCCCCTACCTGAGCACCCGGTAAGGCTTGGTGGAGAGGTCCAGGTCAAACCAGACCAGTCTGCTGTCGTAGCTGCCACAGATCAAGTTGTCGCCTGAGAAGATTGGGGGGAGGGGCGGTTGGGGGACATGCTGAGAGAGAGGCTGCCACCCTCTGTGCCAAGGCAGGGGCGGGAGGGCTGAGGGGGCCTCTCTGCCCATGCCCAGGAGGGGGAAGGGATCATTCCCCCCCCCTTTGTGGTCCTGAGGACCCCCACTCACCTCCGGGGTGGACGGCCATGCTGGAGACCCACTTGCAGCTGGTCAGCAGCTTCTTGGTCAGCTCCTGCTTGAGCAGGTGGTAGATGCGGACGAAGCGCTGGGTGGCCACGAAGAAGAAGGGCCGCAGCGGGTGGAAGAGGACGCGCTGCACCTGGCCCTTGCTCCGGCGGAAGGGCGCCTGGCTCCAGCGCTTGCTGGCCTGGTGGATCAGCACCTGCAGGTGGCTGTTGTCCGAGACCACCGTGGCAAAGTAGTCCCCCTTCCCGTGCCAGGCGACCTGCTTCAAGGGCTGAGGGAAGAGACCCGGTTGGGGGAGGGGCGCAGATGCAGACGGGGGTGGGGAGGGGTGGGGGGGCTCCCCACCCACCCCCCCCCCCCTGCCCACGCCGGACCTTCCCAAACCTCAGTCTGAGCCGCACACCCAGGTGGCGCTCCTCCTCCGTGGCTTCCTCCCACGTGACGGGCTGCAGGCGGACCTCCTCGGGGGCCACGTAGCCTTCCAGGAGCTGGTCGGTGGCCCCACAGAGCAGCTTGTCCCCGAGGCTGGGGTTCACCAGCAGCACCGTGTGCTCCCTGGAAGGGACAGGGGGCCCAGAGGAGGCGTCAAGGACACCCCACTGCTTCCGGGGCGGGGGGGGCCGCCTCCCAACAACTGGATTGGGCCAAGATTCACCCTCCCCCCAGGGAAAAAAGCCCCCACTACAAGCAGCAACTGAAATGTAACCACCTTTCTCTTCCTTGGGGTTTTTTTTCTCTGAGGACCACGGGGCCAAGCACTTCCTGGGTGGGGTGGCAGGAGACCCTCTCCCATGTGGGGTGCGGGAGGAAGAGTAAGTATCATCCTCCTTTCCCAATGCTTTTACCCCCCCACATTGCCTTCTTTCTCATCCGTTCCCCACCCCCATCCAGGCCCGTCTCCCACTTTGTGCTTTCCCAGCGGGGTGCCCTCTTCAACCCGCCCCACGGCTGCTGGCACAGAGGCCGGGCCCCTCTTGTGGTGGCTGGAAGCCCTACTCACACAGCCACGGCCACCAGGCAGACGGTGGGGTTGGGGTTCCAAGCGATGCTCTTCACGGCCGCTTGCACCGGGAGGGTTCTCACACACCTGGCCGTGCTCACCTCCCAGAACTTCACTGTGCCGTCGTCCGAACCTGGGCAGGAGAGAGAGGAGCTGTGGCCGCTTCCCTCCTGGCTCCTCAGAGAAGGCCAGGCTCTCCTCCAGGAGGGCTGGATCCCCCCCCATCTGAGCCATGGGGGGGCGGGAGGGGGAAGCCTGAATATTGCCTGGCCTGGCCCCCTGAGGGAGGGAGGGAGGGAGGGA
>JAEANM010000438.1:0-28423 GCA_017656035.1 Myanophis thanlyinensis | reverse complement strand
GTGTGTGTGTGTGTGTGTTCTCCCTTCCAAGAAATTAGAAAATTAGTGTTTTATACTAACCTGTCTGAATTTTGTTTTGAATAGCTTCCAGATACAGCTTCATTTCATCAGCATCTTTCGATGGTATTTTATCAAGAGTCAAAACACTAGAATCCTTCAGTGTTATCATCAAGCAATACAATTTCCCTTTACTTGGTCGTACAACCACATTTTTTATATTATGGTTCAACTAGAAAGAAAATACACAAAAACCATATATGATATTAATACATGTATAAAAAAGCTTATAACATAGCCTGAGTATATTCACAAACTCTACATGCATCCAAAAACAATGACACTTAATGCAAACTTATTACAAAGGGAAAGCCTTTCTGAAAACAGGGCAATATTTATGTTTGTCTATATGATACCACACTATAAAACGGGACTACCATTTTTCATTCTAAAACTGCTGTCCAACTTTCAAACCATAATTCCCATTCTAGGTCCCATTTTTAAAAAATGAATAAAGGAGTTAATATTTTTAGAATATAATTAGATATTTCTCAGCTAAACATAAAGCAACTAGAGACACAAATAAAATAAACTGTGTGCTCTAAAAGATAGACAGAGGATCAATGCATCCTTTAATTCATTTTATTTATTTAGTAGGGCTTACTCCATTATAAACATGAATATGAAATTTCAAGAACTGAGACAGGATCCACACATATTTTGAAACTGTCATGGAAATACTGCATATAAAGAGCAGAACCATAAAACTTCAAGTTCAAAATTCAAAACCTTTATTGTCAATGCACATGTGTACAATGAAATTGAATGAGCCTCCACTGGTGCAATCACACAAGAACACAGAATACATCTCAAGAATAAAAGAAATCCCTAAACCCAAGTAAATAATGGAGCTAGGTGCACATTTTCATACATACATATAAAATATTCCACCAATATATACATATTGCACTGGCACTGTAAGTCTGTCATATTAAGCCTACTTGTGATATGTTGCATTTAGAAATCTGACAGCCCATGCACAGAAGCATCAGCCTATTTGTCTGGTAGCTATGCTTCTATATCTCCTGCCCGATGGTAGAAGTAAAAAGTTTTAAAAGTCTTTCAAAATTAGAATTAGAACAAAATTAAGCAGTGATCAGTTTTATCAGCGTCCTAATTAAAAAATGCATTATGCTTACAAAAAAACAAATGTTTTTTCTGACAAATTTAACATTTTTTTCTTTAATATACAAATCCACTGAACATACATAACTGAATAATTCTCAATATAATGTCAGTGTTCTGGAAAAGTGAAATGAATCTCTGAGGAAAATTCAACCGACAGTTAAATGAATTTGAAAAAGAAAGCTACTCTTAACGACCCAAATAATAAAATACTTCAAACAAAAAAGTTGAAAACCCAACTCACCGGAAATATTTTTGGAATTCCTCCGGCATTGTAGTGAACTACCAAAATCACTTTGCTGTCTTTATCCACGATTTCAAATGTTCCTTCTTTCCATTTTGTAGTCCCGGTTTGTATGCTCCGCATACGAACAGACCCATGTATTTTTAACGGAGTCATGTTTTCATACAAATATTTTATGAAAATGATGAAGACTACTCTTTAACACACCTGTTTTTTAAAAAATAAATTTAAGAAGTTGATTACTATGGTTTATATCTATTTCAAAACTTGGCAGTAAATTTAAAATCAAGAAATGTGTACATTAACTTCCTAAAATGTGACTACCCCAACCCAAAATACAGTCTGAATTCAACTGTGCTTGCTTACCAGTGAAACAAATACCACAAATTTAAGTCTCCATGAAATTTGGGAGATCAATGCCCCATGAATCCCAAACTATTCCAGAATATTAAAGGACAGGGGAAAGTAATTGGGCAGAAATGTTGAATGTTGACAATTTATCACAAATATAGCAGAACAGAAATAAATCTAATATATTTTGATGAATTACTGAACTTCCAAGCATAATTGAATTGGATAAAGTGACTGAAAGAGGTAACAGCTTTTCTAAAGACATTTAGGAATATCTGATGTGTGGATGTATACACTTTGAATATTGTAGGACTGGTTTGCTAAAAATTAGCATTATAGTGTATTATAAACCAATCCTAAATATTCAATGTGTTTAAGCTGACTAAAATCATGAGTTTAAATTTTCAGTATACTGAATTTGAACACTTGTTGCAAAATGGCTTTTATTCTTAAAATGTTAAATAATTAGAAAACAGATACAAAGATTTTAATGTATCTATATTTTAAATGTAACAGATTTCTATTGCGTATTTCCAAAGAAAATATTTTTAAGATATACTCTTTTACAAAACAGGTATGAATTCTTCCATATACATTTTGGGAAACAATGTGTCACAAAGGACAAAAAGTTGCAAAGTGGATTTTCAAGTAATATAGTTAATCACCCCTGCTAAAATATGTATGGGTTCAAAGAAACACAGATACTAAAAGATGTCAATAGATGCTAGTGAATCTTTGTGACCATTTTTCTTATACCTTCAACCCACCTACCTGCAATGACCTATTGCAGTTGTGAACATTTACAGTAAATATCAGGGAATAATCTCCTTAAAATAGACTAGACACAAGGACAAATTTTTTCCCCCGCATGCTAAAGAAATAATTTCCACAACACTGTCAAACTATTTACCTTACACCCATGATTGCAGATCTATGGCACGGGTGCCACAGGTGGCATGCAGAGCCATCTTGCTGGGCACACAAGCTGTAAGCCAAGTTACCTCCAGCTGAGCATGCACACGCAATTGCGCATGCACACATGCGTGATTGCAGAGACTCAGCTTGTCTTCTGGCCTCTGCTGTGCACGCGTGCAATTACAGCAGGAAACCCAGCTGGTCTTTGGAGTTCTGCTGCGCATGCACACACGGAGTTCTGCTGCACATGCACACGATTGCTCATGTGTGTGAGTGCCTGTGCGCAGCATGCGTGCATTGCACATGCAAAGCTGCATTCATGCACAGATGGTGTGGTTGCCCATGCTACATATGTGGAGGAGTACACACATGGATGGCACACACAAAATGTGTACTTTTTGGCACTCGGTAAATAAAAGGTTCGCCACCACTGCCCTAGACTGTACTACTATTATTCTGCTCATCCTATTACCTATCTTCTCCTCATAATTATTACCTTGTTGCTTGTATTTTTATGATTTTTATTGCTTTATTTAGTTTCCTAGTATGATCTGATTGTTTATTTAGTATCCTATGACTATTACTAAGTTGTATCTTATGATTCTTGATGAATATATATTTTATGTACACTTCGGTGCTTATGCACAAATTCCTTGTGTGTCCAATCACACTTGGCCAATAAAGAATTCTATTCTATTCTAAAATGTCAACTAACAATACAAAAATCAAAGGGTACCACAGGTAGTCCTTGACTTACAATGGCAATCAGGATATAAATTTCCATCACGAAGTAATGCAGTCATTAGGCAAAACATCATGTGACTGCACTGCTTAACAACAGCAGTTTCAGTAGCCTCAATTGCAGTCATTAGGCCAGGACAGCACTGTCAGTAGGCAAGGATCCTATGTTTCTCCTGTTCCTTCCATCTTCATTTCAACCCCCCGCAACCCACCTATCTCTCGCCCCCTCCATTTCTGCCCTTTTGGCTGCTCTGCACTCTGCCACTTACCCCTGCCACCCCTCCACCAATCTTTGCCATCTTCTTCCTGCTTCTGGTCTGGAAACCAGAGCTGGCAAGAGTGGAACCCTGAGATGTGTGTGGTAAGCACAACAGGGTGACGGAGTTGATGGGAGTTTTGAGTGCCAAGGAACTTGCCATGCCCAGCCAAACAAAGAGGCAACAGAATTCTATATCACTAGGTAAGGCAGGAGAGATGACAACTCCACAGTCAAAGATGGAGGCGACATAAGAGGTACTGTTTGAGGTGGTGGCAAGACCAGGAAAACAAAGGGATACAGGCACTTGTGGCACAGCGTAGTCTGCAGCTTCTGTTGGAAGGCTCCTGGAAAACCTATCTGCAGGCTTCAGCAAGGGGAAAGGAAAGCCCATAACTAGCAGAACCTACCCAGACTCTCTGCTCAGACTAGCCTCCAAAGCTTTGCAAAGGTCAGAGCTTCCAGTGCACTAAAACCTGCAAACTGGGTCTTCAGGAGCACTTTTAGAGCTCTGTTAGAAGCTGCTGGTTGCTCCTGAGGCCCACTGGGCTTACCTTCAGTTTTTCAGCACCACTGTAATTTGGAATGGTCACTGAACAAATATCACAAGTTGAGGACTACCTGTATAAAGCAAATATTGACTGGCGAAATAAAATTTCGTCTAAATTAGGATAAACATACAGTTCATTCCCTGTGTGTTCATTTTCTTCTCAGCAAGCCAACTCACAGTATAGTTTACAGTATATCTAATGCTTGAAAGGCAGCTGCAAAAGTTTCAAAGCAGCAAGCAGATGAACACAAGACACTTGCAGCCAGGATGTGCACTTTTTATGCTGCCCAATTTTAAAAGTTTTGAAACAGTTTATCAGTAGACAAGTATTTATCTATATGAAGAAGCTTTTCTCTCAGCTCTATTTTCACATCAAGGAAATCAGTCTTACTTGCTTCAATTCTATGTTCCAGATTTCTGCTAGAGATATAGCGGCAAAGTCAATATGATAGCAACTACCCTGGTGGTCAACCTTTGAGGCATTTTCTGTATGAGATAAGGAGCCCTTACTGGAGAAAATAGAAAATTAAGGTTTAGATTTCAAAGTGGAGCAGCAAAAAGTCAGATAGGATGATGGGAAAAAAGATAACAGCTGAGGAAGCGAGAGGTTGAGGGACTACAGGTAAATCCTCAACTTACCACAGTTCTTTTAGTGACTGTTCGAAGTTACAACAGCACTGAAAATGTTATTTACGACCATTTTCCACACTTACAACCATTGCAGCATCCCCAGTCATGTGATCAACTTTTGGATGCTTGGCAATGGGTTCACATTTATGACTGCTGCAGTGTCCCGTGTGTGTGTGTGTGTGAGTGTGTGTGTGTGTGTGAGTGTGTGTCCTTTTGCGACTTTCTGAGTAGCAAAGTCAATGGTGAAGCCAGATTTCCTGAACAACCACCTTGCCAGCTTAACAAGTGGAGCTATTCCCTTCACACCTGTGGCAAGAGAAAGGACACAAAAACGGGGCAACCTCCACAACAAGCATCTCGCTTTAACGGCTAGATTGTGGTTGTTGAGTTGAGGACCTTCATTGTCAAAAAGGGTGCGGCAAGCCCATTTCATCACACCTCTCTGGACCTCCCCTGAAGATGCACTGGCTGCCTTCACAGCTACCTAACTGGTAGAATACAGTTGATGTTTTTTAATACTCCGGTTGTGGTTGTGTTGGGGGGGGAGGGGGAGGGGGTGTCCAGAGTTCCCATGTGTAAGAAACCACACAAGAGGGTTGGATTCTCCCCTTTCACGAAGCTACAAGTGGGGTTAAAGCTGTGGAGGACCACAGCTCTCTCCCCCCACACACACACACACGGTCCTTTGAGGTGCTGGGAGAAAACTCCTCCATCCTCTTATCCCCTCACCTTTCGCAAATGCCCCAGAGACACCCTCACCCCACCCCGGGCTAATTCAACAGGGATGGCGGAGGCGGCGAGGACACCTTTCCCCTCCCCTCCCGTTTACCTTCATAGGCGCTTCTCCAGCCTCTCTTTTGTACAAATGCCGTCGCCTCTCTTCCGTTCGGGGTCGTGGCGGGGGTCTCTCTCTCTCTCTCTCTCTGCCCCCCCCCCGTGAGCAGGACCCCCCCTTTTTTTTTCTACCTCACGGCGCGTGCCAGTCCGGCTTCGCCGGACCCCCCCTCCCCTCCCCTCCCCAAAAGCAGCGGAGGAGAGCCCCTCCCCTTTTCGTTTTTGTGGGAAAAGGGCAGCTGGCGGGAACCAGATCAGCCGCGCGAACGTCCGTCTGACGCAAAGACGCACGTGAAGGAGGAAAAAAACAGAAAAGAAAAAGAAAGGGAGATGGGGAGGGAGGGAGAGAGAGAGAGAAACAATCGCGGGAAAGAAACGAAGAGGGAGACCCCACCTCCACCCCCCCCCTTTCCTTACGTCATCGCGGCGACGGCCGGCTGCCTTTTCCCGCCGCAGACTTCCACGCGGATGACGGCAGGAGCAACTTTCCCCGAGACTACAGCGTACACTTAGTTCGCGGGGCCGAGTGACGACTCTTTTCGCGCTTGGTCTTTTGCGCACGCGCGAGTGGGGGGGGAGGAGAAGGAGGAGGAGGAAAATCGAGCTCCTTTTTTTTTTAACCCCTCCTTCTCCTCCTCCTCCTCCTCCTCCTCCCCCGTTGCGCGGGTTTTTGAAGAGTGGCTTCGAAGCGGCCACGACGCATGCGCTCCTCCGTTCTCCCCCCCCCCGTCCTTTCCTCTCCTTCCTCGGGCCCAAGCAGAGGTCAGAGGTCACGGCGGTTGGCAAGAGCGGCGGAGAGGAAGAGGCGGTGGCTTGCGCTCGGGATCCATGATGGCGGCGGCTGAAGTTGAAGCGGCCTCCTGAGCTCAAAAAAAGGAGCCCCCGACTGACCATGCACAGTTTGGCCACGGCTGCGGTAAGGCCAAGTTAGGCCCGATGCCGATTGTGCCTTAGGAAGGGGAACGAGAGAGGCCTCTTTGCGGAAAGAGGGGAGCCACTCATTCTTCTCGTGGGAGCGTATAAGGGGAAAGGGGGGGAAACGAGACCAAGCCGTCCGGGGTGGGGTTATTTTTTTCCCGCCAAATTGTCCTCGATAAGAAATACTCGTCCTTTCCGGCGCCCTCAGCTCCCTCTTCGCCCGGTCTCCGCTGAGCTTCTCTTGGGGAAACGAGAGTAGTGCGAGCTTTTGCGGCGGACCTGGCGATGGTTCGCCTGCAGGTTCCGTATGCTAAACTATGCGGGTTTGTAATTGCCGGTGCATAACGCTGCCACACAGGAACATATGGCTCCAGAGCTTAGTGATTTGGAGGCAGCTTGTTAAGGGGCCAGCTAGGTAAAGTTCTGGTGATGGCATGTGTTTAATTACCTGCAGTCGTTTAAGTGTTATTCGGGTGCCTTTTAATTAAAAGTGGTTTTTTTCCCCAAAAAGTACTGCTTTGGGAGCCTTATTAGTTAGGGTTGTGTGAAAGTAATCCGAATAACTACTTTGAAAACATATCACATTATTTTTTAAGATCTTGAACCTGTTCAACATTTTTTATACAAAAAAACAAAAATCTAAACATAGGGTGTAGAGATTTTGAAATCTCAATAGGTAGTTTCTACCAGTCATTTCCCAGCAAACGTCATAACAGTAACTTGATGGAAGTTTAACTAAATAAAAGTATTTGGATAGTTGTGAAAAGCAAGATGCCATTTCTCTGTTAAAACCTGCAGTGGTAGATTCCCTTTCTAGGTTTGAGTGGAAAAGCAGACCTCTTGTGCACTACTCTTTGCACTTGTCTATACATGCTGTTCCTTTTCGTTTTGCTTCTTCCTTCCCGATTTTTGTGTTCCTCTCTTGTTCCTGTCACACTTGTTACATTAATTGTACAATCAAGCCAAACTTTTAAAATAATATATGTGGAATGGAATTCAGTTTAGAAATTGGGCAAAGGTCCATAATTATCGCCATTCAAGGTACAAGAACTACTTCGGTGTTGAAGAATAGTGTTATGGTGGAATAAAACTTTGGAAGTAATGAAAACTGCATAATTCTTAGTTATTGGTACCTGATACAGGTAATTCTCAGTTTATGGCCACAATTGAGCTCCACATTTCTATTGCTCATCAATGTAGTAAGTGAATTTTGCTCCATTTTATGATCTTTATTGCCATGGTTGTTAAATGAATCACTACAGTTAAATTAGTAACATGGTTAAGTGAATTTGGCTTCCCCAAATACTTTGCTTGTCAAATGATTGCAAAAGGTGATCAATGACCCTGGGACACTGAAACTGCTCATAAATAGATGCCAGTTGCTAAATGCCTGAATTTTGGTCATGTGACCACAGGGATGCTGTGACGACCGTGTGAAAAACAGACATGTTAATTTTTCCAGTGTTGTAACTTTGAATTGTCACTAAACAAATGATTGTAATCCTGGGCTACCTGTATGAGATTCTGACATGAAAAGACTTCATCTCAGCTATCTATTTAAAAGAGCAGGGCAGAATTTTTGCTGTGGTATAGTCAGGTGATGGCCATGTATATACCCATCATGCTGTTCCCTTGCAAGGTAAGCAACATTATACAAAGCACAAAACAGGAATAAGTAATAATACTATATTGTAGAACAGGGATGTCAAACTGGCTGGATGCATCATGCAGAGGCTACGCCCACTCCCAGGTCTGCAAAGGAAAAAAAGTCATGATATGTCACATGATGACAACGTGACGCTGTGAGTTTAACACCCATGTTGTAGAACATGAGGTCAGGAAAGGAAATACACTTGAATATAGTTAACACTTCGCTATAACTCTCCCTGACTTTCTATTCCTGTAAATACCAGTGCTTTTGTTTTCATCATGCCTGTAAGCTGTTTCATACATTGTCTTTTGTTCTACTTTGAAAACATATCACTTTTTAAAAGTTTTTTTAACTTAGCTTTTTTTAAATTTTTTAAGATCTTGAATCTCTTCAACATTTTTTATACTAGTCACTCATTTTTTCATGAGTCTATAGTTTTCCACAATTTTTTTCAAGTATGCTGTTCCAAGGCTTTTACATTGCTTCTGACATTCCACAGATTCATAGTTTGGCACTTATTTATTCCCAGGCTTCCATCTCTCTTTTCTATCCTGTATTCCTGAGTCTGTCAGCTTTTTCTTTTCTTTTTTAACTAGGAGCTCGCTGTTGAACATAAATTTATATTCATACTGAGTTCTGACTTCTTTTTGATACAGTGTGTACTAAGGTATCCAATACACTAATCAAATTCAGCTTATGACATTTGAGGATATGAACAAAATGTTTTAAGGTGTCCACCTTAACACATTCACTTTTGTTCCTTTCCCATCTTGGTTCATTTGAGCTAACCATAAGGGATTGAATGGGGGAGCTCCACAGAGTAGGATGCATCTTCTGTGATGGGCTCATGCCACTAGCCTTCAAAGAGGCAATGGTCTACTTTTCTGAAGAATGCCACTGAATCTGCTGCTTGCCCTGTTTCAATTGACATTAATTACTGAAGTTGATCATAAATAAAAAGTGTCCTGTGTTCTCTCTTTTTAAAGCCGGTGCCAACGGCACTTGCACAGGTTGATCGAGAAAAGATTTATCAGTGGATTAATGAACTATCCAGTCCTGAAACTCGTGAGAATGCACTATTGGAGCTAAGTAAAAAACGAGAATCTGTCCCTGATCTTGCCCCAATGTTATGGCACTCATTTGGCACAATTGCAGCTTTGTTACAGGTAGGTTGAATGCAACTTTTAATTGACATGGCTTGCCTAGCTATCTTGAAACCAATTCATTTTGCACATATCTAGATATAAATTATTCATACTACAACTTTATACTTCAACTGAGAAAATGAATACATAATATAGTGACAGTTGCTTTGAACCAAGTTCCAAAGGAACTTGAAAGATAGTAATAAAGAATTTGGGATATCCCAATCGAAACTATGAAAGTCTCCAAAATCAAAATTCCTGTAATTGCTATATTTTATGTCTTCAGCTTTCTTTTAAATGATTTGCTTTGTTTAGTCAGTATATGATCAGTATATTAGAAAAAAAATCAATTCTTTCTATCAATGGATCATAACGAAGTGTGGTGTTTGGTATTGCTTCAGTAAGAAATATTTTCACACTAGTGATTTTTTTTTCATAGGAAATTGTAAATATCTACCCATCAATAAATCCACCAACTTTGACAGCTCATCAATCCAACAGAGTATGCAATGCTCTGGCACTTTTGCAATGTGTTGCATCACATCCAGAAACCAGGTATACATGCTTTGCATATTGACATTGTGGGAATTGTAATCATTACCTAATAATATTTAAATAGTTATTTTAATGTAAGTTATGATAAAGATATTTCTTCCTGGTCACTATTTTGTCAATGCATTTTCCTTCATGTCTAGGTCAGCTTTCCTTGCTGCACATATCCCTCTCTTCTTATATCCCTTCTTGCACACTGTCAGTAAGACTCGTCCCTTTGAATATCTGCGACTCACAAGTCTTGGAGTAATTGGTAAGCTGATTTTTATGCTACTGATAATAAATGTTTGCTTTTGAGACATGAAGATTAATCTAGAGTAAAAAATATAGAAAAGCATTGTATTAATTTGGGAATTTTCTGAAATTTGGTTTGAGAGTTACAAAACTGTGTGGAATTATATGACAGTTTGTCAGTGTTAGAATTTCCACATTGGCAGTACATTGTAAAAGTAGCAGTCACCATACATCTGAAGGGCAAACATGTTGAGAAATGGTCTGTGCTACTAGACATCTGACATTTATCACAAATACCAGCTCAACTAGGAAGTAAATTTAGGGGATCCTGCTTAATCCCACATGCATGTCCCACTCCTACATTTTTGGTTCTTCTTTCTAAGTCTAGATAATTTATTTAATTAATGTAAAATGGAAGTCCTCAAAATATTGAAGGAACTGATATAACTTTGTTTTTGTATTTGGTTTAAATGTACCTATAGGTTCTATTGGCAGTTTTAACCAAAAACACTTTAAAAAACTGATTTGATTCATGTGACGTTTTCCATAGGGCCATGATGGCGAACCTATGGCATGGGTGTCACACAGAACCATCTTTCTGGGCATACAAGCTTTTGACCAACCTACCTCCAGCTGAGCATGCACATGCAATTGCGCATGCACGCATGTGCGATTGCAGAGACCCAGCTGGTCTTCAGGCCTCCACTGTGCATGCATGCGATTGCAGCAGGAAATCCAGCTGGTCTTTGGAGCTCTACTGCACATGCACATGCAATTGCTCATGTGTGCGTGAGTGCTTGCATGCAGCGTGCGTGCATTGCACATGTAAAAGCTGCACGCAAATGCAGATGGTGCGGTTGCCAAGTGCAGATGGCATGTGCAAAGAGTGTGTTTTTTGGCACTTGGTAAGTAAAAGGTTCGCCACCACTGCCATAGGGTATAAGCTCCATCTCGTTTCTGTGGGCTTTCTCCAAATGCCTCATGGTGCAAGACACTCCATGTCAAAATCCTGCTTGGTTTTGGGAACTTTTTCAGCCAGCCCTCAGGAACCAAAGGGAGTTGTTTTGGTTATATGGTGATTGGCAACCCATTGTAAGTGGAAGGGATTGCCAAGGGCTCAGATTGCAATCACTTGACAGAATAATTTCAGACATGTGTTGTAAATCCCTTTGTTCAGCACCATCATAATTTTTAATAAGTTGCTTGTTAAGCAAGGACCACCTGTAGCATTGATGAATTATTTTTATGATCGATTCTTAATAAGATAATGAA
This sequence comes from Myanophis thanlyinensis, assembly GCA_017656035.1. Taxonomy (NCBI): domain Eukaryota; kingdom Metazoa; phylum Chordata; class Lepidosauria; order Squamata; family Homalopsidae; genus Myanophis; species Myanophis thanlyinensis. Next base: position 16,948 of record JAEANM010000438.1, on the reverse strand, counting down.
ACAGATTAAAAAAAATATTTACCATATAGAGTTCCATATTGACTCATCAAATTCAAATCACGTTCATTTTTTATGCTCTGCATAGCTCCTGGCTTAAGAAACTACAGCCCATCATGCCTAAGTCTCAGTTAAGCTCCAAAGTAAGGAACAAAACATGGAGAGCAGGGCATCCTGGTTGCAGAATGAGACAACTTGCTTCCTGCAACTTGCCATGGCAAACTCGCCACTATCGAATCACCATGGCCAACAAGCTGCAGGATAACTTGCTGCAGGACAATTTAACAATTCAAATTTAATTATTTAAAATAAATTAAAAAAATATTTTAATTTTTGTCATTTACATTTCATTCTGTCCCTCCTTTTGCATTCTTTCTTTAATTATCTATTCTACCATTTCTTTGATATTGATGTAACTCTTATCTCACAGCAAGTTGTCCCATGATGAGTTGGCTATGGCGAGTGTCCTGTAGTGAGTTGACTGTGGCAAGTTGGCCACAGTGAGCTAGCTGTGGCAAGTTGTCATAAATCTTCCTGATTGCTGCTTATCAGCAGCATCCTTGCTAGGAGATCAGCATTATCCAATGACTGCCATGCTCCTTGGCCTGCAGATCTGCTAGCTGTTCCCACGGATGCAGAGTAGAGGCAGAATCTGGCCCTTTACAGAAAGGTTGATGGCCTCTGGAATAGCCTCTTGTATCTAATGTAAGAATTTTATGTAGTATTTAAAAGGGTCCTTTGATTTGTAAATGATGTGATGTCACAATTTTTCAAAGGTTTTTTATAGTCCAGATAAGGCATATCCAACCTGTGACCCTGAACAGCTAGTAATATAGCCCCACAAGGTAATAAAAATATTAAAAAATAAAGGACATTTGTTATTTATATGTGTTAACTATATTATATATTTGTATGCTGCCCAAAACAATTCGTCTTCACTCCATGCAAGCCAAAACGTTGGACAATCATGGTCTAGATAGTTACAATTGAGTATGCTTATGAAGAAATTATTACATATCTTATTTGAAACAAGGTTGGAATTTCTGGCCATTTTTTCAATGGACTATAGTCAGAGGGGAAGAATATTCCATCAGGAATCAAGTCTCTAGTTCTACAAATCTTTTCCTGTTACTTGTAAACTTCTATAGTACATTTTAGATTTCTGGCAGCAGACATTTATTGATTACAATCGTGGAAAAATGGTATTGCCTTGATAAATTTAATTCGTATCATAAATCAACATTAATTCTGATTAATGTAGACATTTAATTAATTGAAAAATACCAAAGGAAGCACAATTAGTTGAAATTGGTTCGTGGTTCTGCCATCTTTCCATTATTAAGTTATAATTTACCAATTTTCTTTTAGCTATGATCAGTTCAACTTCCATTAGATTTTTGTCAAACTATGTGAAATTTTATCTGGTCTCTCTCTGTTTTTAAAGGAGCTCTTGTGAAAACAGATGAACAAGAAGTTATCAATTTCCTACTAACAACTGAAATTATTCCTTTGTGTTTGCGCATCATGGAGTCTGGCAGTGAGCTTTCCAAAACGGTATTGCTTTCATTTTTAATGAAATTATTCCAACTTCATGGTTGCTTTCTTTTACTTGCCTGTGCATCATATTTCTATAATGCACCGAAAGTTAGAAAGTTAGTTACTTTGACCAAGAGAGTACAGGTCTACCTGTTCGAAATTGTCATAAATTTGTCACAACTGTCATAAATCAACAGGTTACAAACATGGCCAACATCTTACAGCTTGATGATTGATAGTATTTTACAGCATTAGGAGAGATAGTTGCAATAATATTCTTTTCTCATTTAGTCTTTTTACTGTGTTTCATGTGGATTGGATTCAGTTTTACAGTATGTAATTCTAAATCCACAGATTTAAATATTTAAGTATTTTGTTTTGGTGATTTGATCAAGATACTAAGATCTGCCCTAGTCCTGTATCATTTTCAACTCAAGCAGTTGCTCAACTAAATCCTTTTCTGTCTTTCAGGTTGCTACTTTTATTCTACAGAAGATCCTATTAGATGATACGGGGTTGGCTTACATCTGTCAGACTTATGAGCGATTTTCTCATGTTGCAATGATACTGGTATGCTCTTCTGTTTATAAAAACTTAATAGCTCAAGATAGGACCCTGGTTATTATATTTGAAGCTTTCATGGCATGGAGTCAAATTTTTTGTAGGATCATTCCTCCTGAGGTTCCCCTATGCTCGGCCGGGTGGATGGTTCCAGGTCTCTTCCATTAAATGTCCTCTGTAGGCCCTAGGAGGTGCACTTTCTCCATAGATGTCTCTGCCCTGTGGGATACCCTGTGTGATATCTACCTGAGATCCAGCAGCTCTCCACTTGAAGATCTTGGAAAGCTAGCTATTCTCCCCAAGAGCTGGGTTAGGGTCAGGCTGGATCTCCATAAATGTGTATGTTAATATCTGGTGGAGTGTTGTTTGAGGACAGTGGAAGTAATCTTTGATCATTTTTATATGTTCACTTTTGGGAGAGCTGTCTTGAGTTACTATATATACAATGGACTATTTATATTCTTCAAATAAAATAAATTCTATATACATACCATAGTAGTGTAACATTTTGCAGAGTAATATATGAAAAGCTGTTTTGCTACCTGAAAAGGCTTTACGTTGAATTGAGCACTGGACAGCAAGAGCATTGAGGAATGAGTATGAGGAAGTCAATATATTTCTTCATTATTCTTGTTTTCTGTTTTAACCTAGGGTAAAATGGTCTTGCAACTTTCCAAGGAGCCTTCCGCCAGGCTGCTGAAACATGTGGTCCGTTGTTACCTTCGCCTTTCCGATAATCCAAGGTAGACATCTTAAAAGTTTCTAGGGAACTTTTGATTAGGTTAGAGAGAGTGCTATACTTGGAACTAGTCATAGTTGCAGTTTGAAGTCCTAGATAGTAATCCAGATCCTTCCCATATGCACAGAGAACATATTTCAAGTAAAAACAGCAACAATCATTGTTTAAACAGATGAAATAAATGCAGCACTGGTTGAACCTGTAATCGTAAAATTGCAAGATCAGGAGACGGTTCTTTTATGAACAACAAGGACCAAAGGAAAATTTCAGAAATTCTTGTCTTTTTGTAAACCACTACCAGAAAACAAGGTTAACTATCTTATAGAAAGTGCTATGCTGTCATCTTTTCATTCAAAACTAGTATTTACTGGTCCAGGACTACCAATGGATCTAGCCTTTTACAGAATCCAGGTGCATTTCTACAGTTATTTAGTCAAGTAGCAATTATGATTAGTGATTAACATATTCAAGATGTTAATACACAGCATTCCAGGGAATGTGATAGGACAGGAGTAGGATACAGGTTATAGAGATGCAACGTGATACCTTAGTCTGTTTGTTTCTTACACGAAAGACAGTAACTGTATACTCAGTTGAGGGGCATGCTCCCCTCTTGTCCATGTGAGTTTATTTGTTGGCCCCCCTTTTTCTTGTCTCTTGATGTAGGGCACGGGAAGCCCTCAGGCAGTGCCTTCCTGATCAGCTGAAAGACACCACCTTTGCCCAGGTTTTGAAAGACGACACCACTACCAAGCGTTGGCTAGCCCAGCTGGTCAAGAATCTCCAGGAAGGCCAAGTCACCGACCCCAGGGGTATCCCCCTTCCTCCACAGTGACAGCCAAGGAGGTGGCAGAACCCAGGAGGAAACAGCTCAGGTTTACAGAGAGCCAGGAACCAATGACCTCTTCCAAATCCTGTCAGGCATGCGTGGACAGCTCACTAGACTGTCAGTAGTCACCTGGACTGCAGGCCCTTTCTATAGCAACTTCTCACCATGTCTTTGAGGATTACGACACCAGCAAACACAGTCGGGACAGACAAGCCTATTTGAAGGTGTGGGCTTTATTGCAATGATCAGTTGAACACTGAGCTGGGCACTGCCTGCCTGGTTCAGTCGAGCCGGCTTGGAAAGTGTTCCCCAGTTTTCTTGTGGTTCACTGTTTACATGTAAGTTCAATAAATGTTGATCTGGTCACTTGACCCTCTTAGGAGTACCTTTGGAGCTGCATCTAGCTGTAAACAGGGAGGCCTCTTTGTTTCTTCCTGCCTAAAAATGGCATTTTCATAAGAGTCCCCTGGTTTGTTCTTTTTCATAGGATTGGCCATCGTGACGGGAGATCCTTAGACTTTTTATCTCTTGGGGAAATGGAGGGGACAATAAACATATCCTCAGCTTCCTAAAGGATTGTTCCTAGCACATCAGAAAGCAATGATTTTTTTTTCTATTGTATTCTTCTGGCCATTAATTAGAACAATTTTAACTCTGTGACTGCAATTGAAATGGTGTCAAATTTTCCGTGGATCCACAGCTGCTAATTCGATAGTCTGTGGGATCCAAAGTACCACAAAAGGAGTACTCTTCCTTTCACATTCAGACACTATTGGAAGGAAAAGACCGTATGGCTACTATGGTCTTTTATTGCAGTTAATGCCTCTGTTTAATATAGAATTAATTCCAGGGTGAATAAATCAGATGGACCAAGAGCTACTTCAAGAATTTCAATAAACGTTTGCAAGCATTTCAGCCTTATAGACAGGGCTGCAAAATGCAAGGGCTCTCGTGCTCTTTTTTTTTCCTTGCTGCCAAGCTAAGTGCACACAGGTCTTCAGTTTGTGCCCCAGGTTGTAGGTGCTTGCAACAGCTGAGGAACCCATTAAGCAGTCTGCAGAAGCAGCCTTTCCCCTGTTCTAAATGGGAGTAGCAAACAAAAAAAGGGGGGAGGAGTTAGAGAGAGGGAACCTTTCAGGCTCTTAAGTCAGTTGCACGACACTTATGAGCGGGTGGTGTGTACGCCTTTGACCTTAGCTAATGCTGCTGCTTGGGTGGGAACCCATTTTCCTTCTACCCATTCCCATTTTCTTTCCCCCTGCTTCCCCAAATGGCTGGCTAGGCCAAGCCAAGAGTGTAAACACTTCTGTCTCAACATAGGTTGCTTTTGCTCTTACAGCAGCTCCCTGTTTTAAAACAGCCTTGTTTTTCATCCCTGCCTTGAGTGGACTTTACCAACTGCTTCTGTTTTGTAACTTGAATAAAAAATAAGCCAAATCAATCCTGACCCTCTTTGATTCAAGATAAGAAGTGGGGGTGGGGAGCAGGATTTGTAATATATATTAATACAAACATGTTTATTCTTAACTTAATGCCACTCATGACCCAGGAGCAATATTGTATTTCTCTTCAAATTAGAGAAGCCAGATGTTTTTTGGTGTAGATTCCGAGGGGAGTGATAGATCCCTCAAAGTTAAGACGAAATGTTAGCATTTTAGGATACAGGAATTTAGAGGGGCAGAAAGATCTAGGGGGGAAGGGATTGTAGCTATAATCAACATAGATCAACAAAGTGAAGTTTATTACACTTAGCAGTTCAACAAGATTTTAGCCTGACAACCTTAGTTCAAGAGTACGTTTTCATCCATATCGCATAGCAGTTTTTGACAGTCCTGCCAAACTCAGCTAATACGGCCTTGAACATATTTACAAGTAGACCTTGGGTTACAATGACAGTTGGGACTGGGATTGCCACTTCTAAATCATGCAGTTGTAAAATGTGATGTCACATGACTGCATTGCTTAACAACAGCAATCTTAGTCGCCAGGATAACCCCAGGATCCAGGGTTGTTAAGCGGGAAGAGGTGTGGGAGTCCCCAGTAAGGGGGCTGACGAGGTGTTCTGCATGGGCAGGCCAGCAGAAGGAAAAGGTGGGCTAGAGGGGGCTACAGGGGACTGGGGAATACAGCAGGTGGGTTGGCTGGAGCCACAGGCAAGTCCTGGAGGGGAGCAGGAAGGAACGGCAAGTGCTATGGGCTAGCACTGGGAAGCGTGGGTGGTGGTCTCACACTACAATGGGGCTCCTTGTGGACAAAAAACAACAACAACTTGTGATCTTCCCTGCTGGCTTCCCCGTTGGCTTTGCTTGGGGCAAACTGGCTGTGAAAGTTGCAAATGGTGATTGCATCACCTTGGCTCGTTGCAATCATTTGGTACTGCAATAGTTTAGAATGGCCGCTGAATGATTGGTCACAGATGAACTACAGTACCTGCATTTTTGACCCCCACATAGATGATGGAAATAATGATCCTAATGACCAACTGACTTTTAAATCCAAAACTGTAGGTTCTGATGTTCATAACTCTGTTAAATTCTTGAATAAGGTAGTTTAAAACATTTTAAATTTTCCTCATTTCAGCATGAGGAGCAAAATGTGAACTGTTGTGTGATAGTTTTATTTAAAATTTCAAATATTTGAAGGGGCCCAATTTGAGCGTTCTGATTGCTCCAAGACTATGAAGGGATTCTTCCTTGTCTGTCTTGTAAAATAGGTTATTTCTCTCCACCCCGCCTCCATTTTTTTCCGGACGAAAATGTAAGAAACCTATTAGGTCCTTGCTGCTATTCGTTTAAACAGGATGAGCTTATTTGGCTTTAGAGGGAAAAAATAGAGCAATTGACCATATGGCCAGATAGAAAAAGGGAGCTTACAGCCACCTGCCTCCCAGCATCCAAGTTAGTGCTTTTTAAAAATTTATTTTGCCCCCAGGAAGAGCTCTTGTGGCTAAATGGGTGAGCACTGGCTGTTGTGTGTTTTGCAGGCAGATAAGCAGGAATGAACATGTGCGTGTGCATCATTTGCTTCATCCTGCGCCTTCCCTCAAGGACTCTTAATACCACTGAAGTTGGAGAAATGCAAAAGCTACCAGGAGCTTGTTGGCCTGTGTTGTTTTGATGAATGTTAATTTGCAAGTGTATTCTGCCCATGTTACTTTGCCACAAAGAAACAAGAGAATTTTCCTTTTTTATTTTATTTATTTATTGTTTTGTAAACCAGCAGCCACCTGCTGTACATCTACTGAGAAAGAAGAATATATTTCAGTTTTTTGGTGAGCTTGCTCCTACCAAGCAGGCTGGGGGAGGGGGGGGAGTGCCTTCAGAAAATTAAGCAACAGGATTCCTCTTTTAAAAAAAAATACAAAATTCTTGCAATCTCTTCGGGAAAATAAAATAGTAATGGAAAGGAATGATTCAAAGCTTAGTTGCTGTTGTTCCATAATCTAGCTGAGCAAATTAAAATGTTCATTTCAGGAAATTAAGACTTCTGTTACTTTGGGTGGGAGGGTAGGGTAACAAATGCACATCTAAACATTGCACAGTTGTTGGTTTTTAAATAGTTTTTATTAGTTTATAATATAGCATACAGTGAAAATACAAAAGTAAATAGTAGGCAAAATAGAGAAGGGGAAAGGAAAGAAAAAGTGAGGGAAAGAAAAGGAGAAAAAGAGAAAAAAAGGCATAGATTTCTGACTCCCTTTAGTGTAGTAGAATAAGGCATTAACATCAAACCTCAACTTTTATTGTTTTACGACAAGACCATACCAAGTTGTTGAGAGCATGAGCTACATTCCCCTTATTTCCTATGGGATTTTTTTTTTCCAAAGTATTTTCAACATCATGTTATTAGTCAAACTTTTTCCAATATGAATTCCATTGATTACAGCTTTACCTACTTTGCAACTCTGACGGATAAAATAAGGGAATCGCTTCTTATTCCAAGTTCCCATTGATTCCTATGGCTGGAATAGTCAAACAAAACTGAAACACTGAAGTTGTTTTGGTGTTTTTCTCCCAACAAAACAATACCAACTTTGATAGGGCTGCTTTGAATTAAAATATAGGTAGTCCTCAACTTACAACCACAAGCAGCCCAAAATTTATGTTGTCCACTGAGACATTTGTTAAGTGAGTTTTGCCCCATTTTACGACTTTTTTTGCCACATTCGTTAAGTGAATCATTGCAGTTGTTAAATCAGTGACACGGTTGTTAAATGGATTCCCCATTGACTTTTCTTGTCAGAATGTCACAAAAGGGATCACATGACTCTGGGACTGTCCCAACTGAGTCAGTTGTCAAGCATCTGAATGTAAATCACATCCATGGGGATGTGACAATGGTCATAAGTATGAAAAACATCATAAGGCACTTTCTTCAGTGTTGTAACTTCAAATGGTCACTAAATGAACTGTTATATGTTGAGGATCACATCCACACCCAAAAAACTTCATATTCTTGAATTTAAAGAAATGTTCACAAAGCCAGATTCCTGCCACTTTAATACAGACAGTTATGTCTAGCACAGAAGTCTGTTGGTATAAGAGAAGTTTGTGCTCTGACCAAAAAATAAGTGAAATTTATTTTCTAGTAGTTAAAGGCAGCAGGCTAGAAACCAGGGAACACTGAGTTCTAATCCTGCTTTAGATACCATACCCCTGGGTGACTTTGAGCCAGTCAGTACCTGTATGCTATAGGAAGCAGAGAATGGCAAATCACTTTTGAAAACATTACCAAGAAAGCTGCAAGGACTTGTCCAGCTGGTAGCCATGAGTTAACACTGAGTCTTGAAGGCACACAAAGAAATAATGTAATACAGTAATACAGGGTATTACAACCCAATTCCAAAGTTCTTGCAAATTACAAAAAATTGCCTGTCAATATTTTTATCTATTAAAAATGTAGCAAGTTTACCATCACCCAAAACATCTTTGTATATTGATAGTAACTCAAGAATTTTACATGCTATAATGCCATAAGGGGGAAAAAAGTAAAATCAAAAGATGTGTGTAATTGGCTATGTTGCCATTTTGTGTTTTTAGATAATCCAAATTCCTCTTGCAATTAGAAAGTTTAAAATAAGACGCCTAAAGTATATGACTTATTTTTTTATCTAAATTTTTTTACAAATATGTCCTGCTCTTTTCAGATCCCAGAGTATACATTTATATGACTCAAGACTGTAATTGTATTTCAATCTTAACAAATGGTGAAAATAAAGTAGAATCTTGACTAAAAAAGGAGGGCAAGCCCTAACATATTTTAAAAGTTCACCCAACTCTCTAATCTTGTCCATAATGATTGTGCACTTCTAGGTAGAATTCAAGATGCTAATACTTAGTTGTAAAGTCCTTAAGGCAGGGTTGTTAAATTGTATTTCATTGAGGGTCGCATCAGGGTTGTGGGGCGTTGGCCAGGGTTGGGCGTGACCATGGTGGACGTGACACAGGACTCCTGTTGGTGGCATCTGTGGTGGCCAATTGCTAAGGCAGGACTTCCCTGAGACCCTCCCTCATGCTCATTATAATCTTCCTTCCATCTTCCTTCTCCTTTCTTCTTCCTTCCCCTCTTATTTTTCCTTCCTTGCCCTCTTTCCATCTTTCCTTCTTTTTCTTTGTCTTCTTTGACACCCCTGCCTTAATGGCACAGGCCCTGAATTTTTTGCAGGTCTATCTTATCTCTGATTATTTCTGCCCATCCAGTAAGATATGAGAGGATCACCATAGAGTCCCATCATCAATCATATTGCTGACCCTCCTCTTTGGAGCAGAATCTCCCTGAGATTCAGTTGACTTCCATCCTACCTGCCTTTCAAAAGCCATTACAGATCCAACTCTTTCCCAGTACTGGGCATTGGATCAGAAAATGAAGTGATTCTACTACCTGGTTTTTTTTTCTGGCACATTATATACTTTTTTTTGCTTTTTATTCTTTAATGTGTCATTTTAGATGGTTTTAATTGATGTTTATTGATGTACTGTATGTCTACCACCCCAAGTCATGTACCAAGTGACTTCCATAGATATCCTACAGTCCGTGGGAAGTAAAGAGTCCATTAACAAAAATGAGAATATAGTAAACTTTTATACAATACCTATGTATTTCGTATAGAACATCCATTATCATCTAGCAAAGCCACCCCTTTCATTTCCAGATTTTCTGAAAGGATCTGAAATATAATTTTTAAAAAAAAATCTAGTAGCCTCAGTGTTTTTTCTCCCTTTTATAAAGCTAAATTGTTCCACATGGTTAATAAAGGCTTCTGTATCTGTGTACCAGGATCATTGTAAAAATCTGGGACCAACATTTAACAAGAAAATTGGGCAATAACCCATACATCTTAATCCTTATTAGCCTTCAAAACCATGTTTATACAAACCTCATTAAAGGAAGATAGAAAAATGTATTCAAAAAAGCCTAAACCAATAATAAAATACCCAAAGCATCTTTTATGTACCACTCAAAAGAATAGACCATAAAGACCATAGGATGGTGTTTCTTGTTTTCTTAAATTTAAAATCTGATCTTGAAGAAATGCAGCAAGATATATAACTTTGTTATATGTAATCTTTGAAGCAACTACATTTGAAAAAAATAAATTGGGGGGGGGAGTGAGCTTTGATTCAATATGGTCAAATTCAATATAAAAGAATTATTTAACCAAGAGTAATATACTTTATCCTGTGCATCCTTAATAATAGAAATATTTACTGCTGTTTTAGTACCCTTGCTTCTGTGTCAACTCTTTAAAGGGAATTAAGTTCCAGTTCTGTACTGTATAACAATGTTCACATTTTATTGAGTTTTTTCCTTGAACGTGTGCTACAATACGAGCACAGGAATTTGCCTTAAAAGAATTCCAAACAGCTATTACATTTATGGCTTGTCTGTTCATTAAAAATACTGATATATAATCTGGTTTCATCTGTTTTGTGAAAAAGTAGGTCAGACTTTTGAGGTAGGCAAGGTCAACGGCAGGCGTGGTGGCGATTCCTGGAATGCTCTGAATTGTTGTAGGATAGACTAACAGAACTTTAAAAGTCTTTTTCTTTCTGCCCCACCTTATACTAAACAAGAGCAAGAATTATTCTGAGCTTCCCACATTTTTCTCTTTTCTCTGGCCTGAATTCTCTTTCCTGACAGTCCCCCGTAGAGTGGACATTTGCTCATTCCTTCCCCACCCTGGAGGCCAGGTCTACATTTTTTTCACAGAGGGGATCTTTTCATAATAATGTATTTAAACACCATCCTGGAAAAAATTAAATGTTTTTTTCTTACCATAATTGGTAATGCAATTAGAGCACGAACTGATAGTATAATAGAACCAGTGACAAATTCAAATTCAAATTTTATTGGTCACATGCACAAATCATACATGATACAATATGCAGTGAAATGCTTACGCAGCCATGCATGACCACAGGTAAGTTAGGGCAGAATGGGAGGTAGGAAATAGGTTGGGAATAAGTTGAAGAAAGGAGGTAGTTGGGAAGAAAGGAGGTAATTGGGTAGGTGGTTACTTCATATATATGTAAACAATCGTTATGATCCTTAGTGTTCTTGTGGTGTCTGATTTAGTGTCCGTATTGCCTGTGGAAAAAAGCTTTTCTTCATTCTTTCAAATTTTATTTTTTCAAATTTGAATTTGAATTTGAATTAATAGAACCAGTGACCGATCAACTAAGAATGAAGATACAGAAAAGAGTAATCTACTAAAAATAATAATAAAAACAAGAGATGGGGATTCTCTTTGTAAGTATAGTCTTCCTGTGAAGGTTTAAAATGTTGTTACATATTCCCCAATTGAACAATGTAGAAGCGTACGGTCCTTCACATGCAGCAGAATTAATTTTATCTGAATAGCATTGTGTGTGTGTGTGTGTGTTATGTGTGTGCATATATGTAAACAATTCTAACAGCTGTTTAAAATCTACATCCCTGATCCACAAGGACTGAAAGTTCCTTTTTAAGAGTCTGAATCTTAATTTGGAAACTACTGAACTCTGTACAGTATTTGTTGTGAATTGCTTTCCTTTCTGAAAAGGGAAACTTTTGTTTGCCATTTGTGGAACAGAGGTAGCTTTTAAAGGGTGATCTTTCGGGGATAAAACTTTTGAAATCTTTTACACTGAGTATGCCTGGATCTTCTCTCCTGAGATGAATCTGCCATGCGACTACTGCAGGAAGAGACATGGTGAGAGGAGGGCTTGCTTCTCTAAGGTAGCAAAACAGTCCAGAGGGGTTGCAGCTATGAAAATGTATGCCTTTTAATAACATTTGTTAGTTGGAAAAGGTGCTTATCAGACTCCTTCTGATTCATTGGGGGAATGATTGGAATCTCTTTGGATCTCTTCTGCATGCAGCTGGCTGGCTCTTTTAGGCTCAAAATAGCAATGCAACATTGCTTAGTTAATGCCCAAACAGTGGGTACTGCCAAAAGCATCAATCAACAAAACTCATCTGACATAATGAAGCTTAAGGTTCCTATGCAGAAGAGGTTGCAGACTAGATCACAGAGAGAGGGGGGGGGCGGGGGTGGGGGGAGAGAGAGAGAGACTCATATCCACAAATCTTGATGTTTTTAATGGTTCCGCATTCTGCATCTCTTAGGCAGCTAGAGAAAGTAACATGTATTCTGTCCATATGTATACTGTCCATCACATTTGTCGTGTATGTTGATGGAAACAAAATTCTTTGTTGCAGCTCTCATTTCTCAGCTGGGCTTTTTTTTTTTTTTTTACAATAAGGGTGATCTGAGTCCATTTGTCTGTTCAAGTCAAGGCTATGAATCCAATACCAAAATAGTTTATTTTTAGGTTTAAGGACATGTTAGTAACATTCCCAAGGTGAAATACGCCTCCCATTGCCCATTACAATACAAGCTATATGTTAAAGAAACAAAAAAATTAAACTCACAAGCAGATTTTTGGTTACAAGGCAAAGGTCAAGGGAATCCATATCTGAATACAGAGGAAACAACCGTAAGATAAACATGTGTATTACACTTTAGAAAAATAAACACTAAGAAGTTTCTCATCACTGCTGTACTACTGAATATACCAGGCTCCACTATACTATTTCGCTAATGGTGCTTAAGTCTAACCAAGGAAACAAAAATTTCTCTATTTTTCTACAACAGATTTCCATTTCCCCCCACAAATTGCTAATTCTCTTCTAAACTCAAATTACTTTGTTAGATACATATGGAGCTTCTATTCTTGCACTGCAGCATGATTGTTCCCTTGATGTTATTTTTAATTAAAAATTAATGAACACAAGTTTTTAGTAGGGGTTTATCATATACCTGAGGGAATCAGTCCCAGCCCTAATGTTGAGTGAGTCAATGTTGCTTGCGTTTTATTTGCTCTTTGATTTTAAAATGTTTTCTAATCCCAGTAGATACACTTGGAACCTTTTCTAGTGGTTGAGTTGGGGTTGTCTCCATCCATAGTTGAATTTTTTTTTTTAAAAAAAAAGTACATTAGTGGATAATTTTGTTTCCCCATTACTGATTCCTTTCCTGCTTTACTGCATCAATTTAAAGTGTCTCAATCTTGGCAACTTTAAAATGTATGGACTTCAACTTCCAGAATTCCCCAGTCATCCATGCTGGCTGGGGAATTCTGGAATTTGAAGTCCAGATGTCCTAAAGTTGCCCAGGTCCCCACATTGTCTAGTTCTACCTAGTTAATTTGAGATGGTTGGTCTTTTAGACTAATCCTGCTTCTTTATGCTTTAAAAGACTCTTGTCTCCTCATAAATGGGACAGAAAGCTTCCCCTCATTTGAACTACCATCTGGCAAACAAGGCTAAGAAGAAGGCAAGCTTTTTAGTGGCCGCAGTGGGAGAATGTTTTGTATAAAATCCCTAATCCCAACACATTTTGGAACGTTCATTTCTCAAGAGCACTATAAAACTAAACTGTTATAAAATGCTGTCCGCATAAAATATTCATATCTAGCTAAAACACGATAAGGCTAACATTCAGCACAAGGCATTATTTGAATCTACAACAGGACAGGCGCATACATATTATAAAATGAACAATATTTTATAATTGCATTTATTTATCTTTGTGTATTATAAGTAGATATATATATATATAGGGCTGAGTGTAATTTGTAACCCAAGTCATAGCAGTGGATAACAACGTTTTGTGCCCAACAGCAGGTTTTATACTCTGTCATCCATTCAAGGGTAGAAATTGATGGCTTCAAATAGACCCATCATTATTCTTTTGACATAAAAAAATAAATGTATAAAGAGACATTGATTTATACTTACAGATTTATACTTACAGTCTAGTCATCATACAGTATATGCTATAGGACAGTGGTGACAAACCTTTTATGTCACCAAGTGCCGGCCTTGGTGCCGGAAGGGCACACCAAACTGTCCCTTGAGCCATGCACAGTCCCGCTGTCTCCACATCCTGTTCTTGCACTCCGTCGTGCACCAGCCAGCTGGCTTTTGCCATGCGGAAGCGCCGAAACCTGGAAATGCAGCATCCCAGTGTGGCATGTATGCATGCGGGATGAACAACTGGCCGGCATGCATGCACATACCGGAAATCGGACATTTGGCTCTCCGAGCATGCGTGCATGCTGGGACGCTGCGCTTCTGGGTTTCAGCACTCCCGCATGGTGAAAGCCAGCTGGCTGGTGTGCGACGGAGAGCAAGAACAGGATGCGGGGGCTGCGTGTGACGGACCGCAAGAATGGGATGCGGAGCCAGCGGGGCTGTGCTAGGCACACGGGATGGTTTGGCGTGCCAGAAAGCTCGTGGAATGGTTTGGCATGCTGTTTCCGGCATGCGTTCCATAGGTTCACCAACACGGCTATAGGACTTTTATTTACAAAGATCTTAGGATTTATTCAAGGCTCTAGTCTTGAGGTAAACCAGGTCCAACTCCAAATCCTCACCCTTTATCCACTATATAGTCTGTTGCCCATTTATTCTAGATTTTCTAAAATCCCTATCTATTTTCCTACTCTGAGAACACATCCATTCCATTCATATGTTCATAATTCACATATAATTCAAATACTATCTTTTTGTACTTTATTTTAACATTTATGTTTTAAATCAGCTGCTGCCTGGTAAGCTGCATCCAGTCTCTCAAGACATTCAAAGAGGCAGGCACGTGTATTTTCAGGTATAAATAACTTTAAATGTCTTTGACCTCTGGCGTCTGAGATCATTCAATTAGCCCTCTGAGTTCTTATTTCTTATAAACGTGTGGTCCGCCAACTGCTAATAATTGCTTTCCTTCTGCATGTGACATCAATTGCAGTTGTTATTATCAGTTGACCCAAAGCTAACTGTGAGAGATAAATTTAGTTTCCCCAACGTATTACTTCATCTGTATTATTGAGTCACTTAGAACAACTATGGACTCCTTATTTTGGCTGATCACCAGGATTTAGCAATAGCATTTAGATTATATACAGCTTCATACTGTTTTATAGTCCTCTCTAAACAGTTTACAGAGTCAGCATATTGCCCCCAACAATCTGGGTTCTCATAGAATAGAATAGAATAGAATAGAATTCTTTATTGGCCAAGTGTGACTGGACACACAAGGAATTTGTCTTCAGTGTATATGCTCTCAGTGTACAACAAAGGAAATGATACATTCCTCAGGAATCACAAGATACAACACTCAGTGATAGTCATGGGATACAAATAAGCAGTCAAATCATACCAGGAGACAATAATCAATATAAATCGTAAGCAACAGTTATAGTGGGGTGGGCGGTGATGGAACAATGAGAACAACAGTAATGCAGACTTAATAAATAGCTAGGCAGTGTTGAGAGAACTATTTGTTTAGCAGAGTGATGACATTCAAAAAAAACCTGTTCTTGTGTCTAGCCATTCTTATGTGCAGTGCCCTATAGCGTTGTTTTGAAGGTAGTTGAAATAATCTATGTCCAGGATATGACTTGTCCTTAAATATTTTCCCAGCTCTCTTTTTGACTCATGTTGTCAGCTCTGCCTCAATCAAACAGGTAGTATACAGGTCCTTGATGGAAGGCAGTTTGCTAGTAATTGTTTTTTCTGCAGTTCTGATTATCCTCTGTAATCTGTGTCTGTCTTGTTGGGTTGCAGAACCAAACCAGACAGTTATAGAGGTGCAGATGACCGACTCAATAATTCCTCTGTAGAACTCAATTAGCAGCTCCTTGGGCAGTTTAAGCTTTCTGAGTTGGCGCAGAAAGAACATTCTTTGTTCTGCTTTTTTGATGATGTTTTTCATATTAGGTGTCCATTTTAGGTCTTGTGATATGATAGAACCTAGCAATTTGAAGAATTCTACTGTCGATACTGTGTTGTCTAATATTGTGAGAGGTGGTAGTAAGGGAGGGTTTCTCCTAAAATCTACCACCATTTCTATGGTTTTGAGTGTGTTCAGTTCCAGACTGTTCTGGTCGCACCACAAGGCTAGTTGTTCAACCTCCCATCTGTATACGGATTCATTGTTGTCTCAAATGAGACCAATCACTGTTGTATTATCTGCAAGCTTCAGTACTTTAACAGATGGCTCTTTTGAGGTGCAGGTCATTGGTATATAGAGAGAAGTGGAGAGAGCACACAGCCTTGGGGGGCCCCTGTGCTAATTGTACAGGTTTCTGATGTGATTCTGCTTAGCTTCACGTGCTCCTTCCTGTCCGTTAGGAAGCTTATGGTCCACTTACAGGTGTGCTCAGGTACAGATAGCTGGTTTAGTTTCGTTAGAAGAATTTCTGGAATGATGGTGTTGAATGCTGAACTGAAGTCTACAAAGAGGGTTTTATCAATCATTTTACCAACCTCGGAAGAATGGAAGGCTGAGTCAATCTTGAGCCAGTCAGGATTAAACTGCTGGCAGTGGTAATGTAGAATTAGCCTGCAATACTGCATTCTAACCACTGAGCTCCCACAAAAGAGCTATTTCCATTTCCAAAGGATCTACAGCCATCTGGAAACTGGAAACCTATTACTGTATTTTATGAATAACTCAAGTTGGCAAACATACCTGCTTTGCCTTATTTTCCACATAGAAGTCCTCAAGATTAGATGATAACTGAATGTTTGGCGTTGTTTTATTGACATACATTCATGACATACATGGCGCATGTGCGGGGGAAGATGGCAGCAGCGTTTCTGGCTCCGCGTCTCCCCTCTCTTGAATCTGGAAATAACTTGGAAGGAATTCAAACCAACTTGGACTAGGCGACCTGGGCGACCTGGGCAAGCGGGGAACGACCAGGCAAGTAAGGAAAGGAAAGGAAATATTGCCTGCAACG
>JAEANM010000437.1:11813-31945 GCA_017656035.1 Myanophis thanlyinensis | reverse complement strand
AGCTGTTCCTCTGGTTCATTGTCCTGACGGTTAGGAAATTTCTCCTCAATTCCAGGTTGTTCCTTGATTAGTTTCCATCCGTTGTTTCTTGTCTTGCCTTCGGGTGCTTTGGAAAATAAGTTGACCCCCTCTTTTTTCAGCAGCCCCTCAAGTATTGGAACACTGCTATCATGTTACCCCTGGTCCTTCTTTTCTCTAGACTAGGGAGGGGGAGAAACATTACTGGGCTTAAGGCCAAAAGACCCCTTCCCCAGCGTTTCTGCAGATTCACTCCCATAATGCATTGTTTAGCCACATAGCTCTGCCTTATTACGCATGGAGGGCCATGCTCACTCACTCACACATACGCATGTCCTGCCTTCCTTCCATGTTGAGAACCACTGTCCAATGCTAGGGGGCAGCTGACCAGCTCTTTCTCTGTACCAATGCTCGTGAGGTTTTGCTCCATCTCAGCCTAAATGGAATGAAGTGTAGGGTTTTTTTCCTGTCCTTGTAAAGCACACACAATAAAATGATTTACAAAGCAAATAAATTGGTGCCACTTGCTTATCTGCCCATAAAACGACATTCTCGTCATCTCTCAGTTTGCAATATGACTCATTTTCTCAAGCCAGATCCTCTTGGTGAGGGAATTCACTCCGTCAGCCCCACAAAAGCAGTTTTGGCAGAAGGACAACCCTCGTTTATTGAAAGACTGGATTTCTTCTGCATGCAAGGCTGCCTTGACCGCTCAAAGAAGCCCCATGAACTGCCAAGTGTAGTGGGAAGAGAGCTGGTCTGCCGTGATGGCTTTTGAGGAAGGTGTGACAGTGAGAGGACACGGGTACCTGTGCAGTATATGAGCTCAGACTCTCCTAAGTCTCGATGCGAGATCCCCATAGAATATTGTGGAGAATTAGGATTCAGTAGTAGGACTCCCAATTCCAGATATACAGGATACTGAGACTGGCCGATCAAACAGATGTTGCTTGGTAGACAAGGACCAGAAGACAGTGGTGGGGATAGATGCAGTGGTGTTGATTGACAGCAACATAAGGAAGGAGGAGGGTGAGAAGCTGGAGAAGTACCAGGGCCCGAAGGAGGAACTGGAGAGGATGCTGAAAGAAAAACCCCAAATGGACTTGGGGCCAGGACCCCAAAGTTAATGGTCCCAACACTTAAAACACTTAAATGCTTCACGATGGACCAATATACACGTACAATACCGATAATCCTCCCAGCCATATTGGCAAATGGAGTGATGGGTTTGGAGGAAGATTGATATAAAATCCTGGCTGTCATCCTGTAATTACTATGTACTCCTGCTTTCTCTAAAAGAAAACCATTCAAAATTCAGATGCAAATCCGACATTTGATGACAACTGACCAAGGGAAATTAAATCTCAACGAAAATCGCATTCCTCCATCGTGTTTATACAACCTTTGATCAGGGAGAGCTTCCATATTCAATAATGCAGTATGGCTGGGTGAGGCTTCAGAAGGGGGGCTACTTGAGTCGATGGTGACTCTGCACCCCCTCCTCCCAAAATTAAGTCAGCCCTGGCTGGTACCTTGATGAGAGTCTGCCAGGAAATCCAAGGATTGTTGGCTAGGTTAGAAGTAAAAAAAAAAAACAACCATCCAGAAAGCAGACATTTCTGCACTGCTTCCAAAAATAAAAAAATAAAACAAATCACCTGACTGTACATCTCAGCAGTTGAGAATGTCCTTTTTAAAAACGGGATGAAATCAGCACATCCAGCCCAGCCCAAGACAAAACAGAAAAAAGGCTTGCTGACTCAATGTTTATTGACTTTGTGGGAGAACCGAGAGCTGGAGCTTTTAAACTGACTTTCTGGCGTACAAGAAGAGCCTGATGTCAGGAAAGATGGACATCACGAGGAGAAGTGGAAGGAGAGCGTGTAGTGGACATGGTCACGGACACAATGAACATGAATTTGGACAAAGGCCAGGAGATGGTGGAGAGTGGGGCAGGGGAGGGAGAGGGGAGGGGGCCAGCCTCCATGGGGGTCACAAGGAGTGGGGCACGACTTAGCCACTGAACCACCACCATAACTTGCACAAAAGAGCACGGGAGTGAGCTTAATTATAGTAATTGGCTTAATGACGCAGTAAATCCATTCCTGGCCTCTCCAGTTTAAAAAAAAAAACCAGGTGGTCAAGAAAGGGAAATGCAGGGAGTCCTCAACTTTACAACAGTTCATGGAGTGACCGTTACAATGGCACTGAAAAAAATGTGACTTGTGACTGCTTTTCACGTGTACAACCGCTGTGGCATCCCCACGGTCATGTTTGTATTTACCATTGCAGTGTCCTGGGGTCACGGGATCAATACACATTTCACTGCATTTCGTACCATGCATGACTGTGCATGTGATGAATAAAATTTGATTTGATTTGATTTGACCTTCTGACCAGCAAAGTCCGCGGGGAAGTCAGATTCACTTAACAACTGTATTACTGGTATAACAACTGCAGTGGTTCACTTAATAACTGTGGCAGGAAAGGCCGTAAAACGGGGCACAATCCACTTAACAAATGTCTCACTTAACAACAGAAAGTTTGGGCTCCGTTGTGGTTGTAAGTTGGGGATGACCTGATTTGGGATTTCCTGCTAGGTCGTAAATTGGGGGAAAATCTACTTAACAAACATCTCACTTAAGAACAGAAAGTTTGAGGTCCGTTGTGGCCACAAGTTAAGGACTACCTGTAAGCTGCTTGGGACCAGGAAAACTCCCTGCTGTGTTCAAAGAAGCCCTGGATCGTGGGATGTGCGCTTGGGATCGTTGAAAAAGCAGAGGCTTTCTCTTGGAACGGATGAAGAAAGAAAAGAACTGCTCTTTTTCTTACTCGGAGCAAACTGAATGTTTGCACGGCAGGGCGGTTTGACACGCCCAAGATGCATATCAACCCATTCACATGATTCTTTAACAAACAGGTCAACATTTACACTCACAAGTTCAACAATGCGTTGGTGGGTGGATGGATGGATGGATGACAGACCGGCTGAGTTAGAGCTGTTCCCCGACAATAACGGGCACAAAGAAGGCAACCGCAAGCGCCTCACTTCTCGGACGGAGCTCCCTCTCCCTTGTAAACCACAATGTTCTTCTCGGTTTCGTATACTTTGACTTTATAAAGGGCTCCGGGAGGAAGGCACTTCTCGAGGTTGTCCCAGATGAACACAGCAACGTTTTCAGTAGTACTGGGGGTGGGGGGGGGATGGAGGAGGAGAAAAAAAAAACCTTGAGAATTAGTTAATTTAGTTAGTTAATTAGTTTTTATCACCTGCACCATGGCTGCAAGAGAGGGAGGAAAATTGAGCCATCGATTTAATCTGCTCTTAATTCTATTTTAATTTTTATATGTCTGGTTTTAGATTGGCTGTACACCGCTCCAAGTCCCTTGGGAGTGGGGCGGTATAGAAATTCTGTAAAATAAAATAAATAAATAAATTTGCAGCTATGGCATCAGGTTGGGATTGTCTGGACCAGCAGACCGAAACACGATCACTCCTGATTTCTCCAACAGTGCAGAACAATGATTTTGGAAAAACCAAGTTTCTAGACCTCCTTGCCACTGGCAGGGGAAATCCCCTTATCCAACAGGCAGTCTTTCCGGGGAAAGAAATTGGAGCAATCCTTTACAAGTTTTTTTCCCCCCTCCCGATGTTACATTAAATGTCCCTGAATAATTTAGGCAATTCAGAGTCCTGTAAGAGTGGGGGAAGGGACCTCAAAAGCACTCTCGTATCCCAAGTTCAGGATTAGAAAACAAGCCTGCACAGGCTCGGGAACGGAGAGCCACCTACCTGACCACCTCTGCAAAGTAGGGGACGTCTTTATCCAGATTCTTGTGGTCAAGAGGTTCCATTATGGCTTCCTAGAAGGCAGAGATGTGAGACAACAGACACTCCAAAGTATTAAATCAGACTCGCTGGGATAAATATTTGATGATCTGAGTCAAGGGCTCCTCCTGCATTTTTGCAGAGAAGTGAGTGTGAATAAACCTGTAGCCTTCTCTTGAGTGTTTTCTACTTGGGTAAAAATTCCTCCTCGTCACCCACCAGGGAGATCTTAGGAGACAAGAAAACGGTCTATCTATCCCAGCGATGGAGAATCTGTGGCACGCGTGTCCGAGATGGCACACGGAGCCCTCTCTGTGGGCATACATGCCATTGCCCCAGCTCACCTCTAGTGTGCATGCGTGCATGGCTTTTACCAGAGATCCAGCTGATCTTCGGGTCTCTGCTGTGCATGCGTAAGTGCACATGCACGCGGGGCTATTCCCGGAAACCCACCTTTTCCCAGGTGATCTTTGGGTGTCTGCTACGCATACACACACGAGAGTATGAGCACAGTTTGGGCATGTGCATTCAGGCATAGGCATGTGCATACATTTTTGGCACTGATTTATCCCCTACTTTCACTTGGAAGGTTATGACCTCCCCTTCTTATCCTCACTCACACATAGAAAGAAGCTAAAGTTATCGAGCTGCACTCTGCACTTCCTGGTATGCCTCAATTCCCACAGTGGATCCCCCGGACTGCCTGGTCAAGACCCCTGAAGTCCATGCGCGTGGCTCATCTCTGCTGGCAACCTCTAGGATGAAAAGAGCTTCCTTACCTCCATGTAGGCATTGAGATCTGTCAGGTTGATCACCATCCCTGTAAGAGGATTGATCTGGAAAAGAAAACACAAAAGGAAAGATTCAGAGTGGGGGATAATAGATACATTATCTATGTTGTTATTTCTGATAACCCTTTTGCTGTTTAATGGAGAAAGTTAAGGTTCTAGAGATGGATTTATAGAAACTGGAATGAGATATAGAATAAAGAGATTTTGGGCTATATTTGAAAGGCTAGTGTTAAGAGGTTAGTATTAATTATACTTGCTGAGAGTGAAGGAACAGATTTGTTTTTCTATGTGTTTCTTTTTCTGCACTTTAATTAAATAATTAAACTGTTATTTCTTTATTCTGTATCTGTATACAATTCACTTGTATAACACAATCTTTCATAAACTTATTGGGGAAAAAATAGAAAGAAAATATGAATGTTTTAAAATCTGTGAAGATTTCACTTACCTCTCCTTGCACCGTCACTTCGACTAGAAGAAATGAAAAGGAACAAGAAATATCAGATTGTGTTGATTTCATATAAAGATAATCAGCAAAGGAGATAAATGCCTTAACAATACACCAGATGGATAACTTCCATCAGGAATTTAAGAAAACTTCCCTGCTTTCCATTATGCAAGTACTCCTCGACTTACGACCACAACAGAGCCCAAAATTTCCGGAGTTAAGCAATACTTTGTTCAGTGAGCTTTGCCCTATTTTTTGTTTATGCCCTTTTTTGCCAGAGCTGTTAAGTGAATTATCACAGTTGTAAAAAGTCAGTGGTAGTTATAAAATATATCCGGCTCCCTCATTGAGTTTGTTTGTCAGAAGGATGCAAAAGGAGATCACATGACTTAGGAACAGGACCAACATCATAAATATGAATCAATTATCAAGCATCCAAATATTGAGCATGGGACCATAGGGATGTCTGCAATAACAAGGACCAATTGTAAGTCTCCTCTTTACAGAATCCAGTTTCAGTCGGTTACTGAGACCAAAGGTTTAGTCTTCCAAACTTCTGGGTTCATGATGGGAGCCCACCATCAGAAACTTCTTTCTCTACAGGATATTTCCTTTTTACTACTATGGTAATTTCGAACAGTCACTCAACCAGTGGTTATTCAACTAGGACTAGCTAGCCAACGTCCCAAAAGTGCTTTTTTTCACCAGGCAACTGGACTTTCTGGTTTTTCTTTGGAAACGTTTTGCTTCGTGAGTGAAGAAGCTTCTTGGATGAGAAGTGAAACATCTTAAAAAAAAAAAACCAACCCCAGAAAGTCCAGTTGCCTCTTGAAAAAAAATCACCTTTGGGACAACCATGACCTGAATGACTTGAGAATCTCCATAGACATTTAGCCAGCCAACGTAACAAAATTGTTCAGGGAACACTTCTGCTTGCAATTAATTGGTCATGACTGTACCTTGCCCTGTGTCATTTATAATGAATGGTGTTTTGAAAACCATATATAAAACCTAGTGGGCTTCAGCCGGTGTGCAAAATGAATAATTGCACACAAATCATGCACCCATCAAGTCTGTCCCAGGAGTGTAATTTTCACAGGATGAGGGACAGGTGAACTTTCATCCCAAAGGCTCAGCTCTCTGTGTATGATGCGGCAGCAGGTTCCCCCCCTTTTTTTCCTCTCCCCGTGTTTCTTGGTTTCAGAGATGGAGGCCGTCGCTTCTCACCTTTATAGTTGTGGCCGTGGCCATTGGGGTTGTTACATTTCCCAAAAAGTTTCCGGTTTTCTTCATCGCTCAGCAAAGGGCTGCAGAGAAGGCGGAAGGAAGAATGGTGGTCTTAAGAATAAAGGCAGTGCTGGTGGGTCACGTCTGGTGCCGTTGTCTGGACCACCTTGAAAGGTGGACACTCCACAGCATCTCTGGCCAGACCTCCAACCCAGAAACCAGCAGAGGGGTCCAAAGCAAGCCAGGAGGGGCGAAGAAGGAGCTGGGCTGGCTTTCCAGAGGGTCCCAAAGCAAGTCCAGATCCCTGCATGAGGAAGCATCGCCCAGGGAGATCCCAAGGTGGGATTTTTTTTTACCTGAAGAGCTATGAAGCGGGGGGGGGGGGAGGGTCACCCTGGCTCTTGGGGGGTGGGGGGAGACTGCTGGTGAGGAGGGGGGAGGGGTGGAAGCCCAGGGGGCCCAGCCATTGACCTGGAAAGCTCAGAGGGATCCTGCCCTGTGTGGGTGTGTGGGTATGGGTGGGTGAAAGACAGACTAGATGACCTCCCAAGTCCCTTCCAACCTTCCAATTGCATAAAGGAACCTGGAGGGGGCAGCACCGGGGCCTGGGGCCTTCCAGCTTGCTCCCCTCCAAGCATGGGGCCTGGGACAGCCTTGCGGGGAGGGGGGGAGAGCAAGGGGTCGGGGTGCCTAGTGGGCAGAGCTGCTCCTGCCTTTCCGCGGTTCAAAGGCTGCGCTGAGCCGCCTGGGGGAGGCAGGGGAGGCTCCCCATTCTTTACATACACGCATGACAACAGCCGCCCCCCTTCTCAAGTCTGGGGAGGGGGACGCCATGCCCGCTTTGCCATTCTGCGCCCCCACCCCCACCCCAGAAGCAGCCCCGGGAGCCCCCTTTGCCTTCCGCCCGGAGGTCCCCCGGCGCTCTGCACGCGCTCAGGAGCCCTTTCTTCCTCCTCTCTCGTGCCCCCCCCCGCCCCCCGTCACCTGTGCAGCCGGTGGGAGGCGCTGAAGGCCGCGCAGCGCGAGACCCGGGCCCGGCGGGCGGGGGGCGGCGCCATGGCAACGGCTCCTCGCTCTTTCTCGGGCGCTACCGCGCGTGCGCAGGGAGGGAGGAGTAGTGGGGGGGGGAGAGAGATTCCCCGACGCTTCAGCCCCGCCCCTCTGCTTTGGGAAAGGGGGCGGGGCCGAGCACGTGGCGAGGGGATGCCCGGGCGCTGGCACGAGCCGGGGAGAAGCCGGTGCAAAAGGCGGCCCTGCAGCTGGCACGGCTGCTCCGTCCCTGGGGGGGTTGCAGCGAGCCTTCATGCCGCCTGCAGGACCCCTCCAGCCCTGGGCAGAGGCCAGTTGCCCAAGGGGCAAGGATGAGCTGGTTAGAGTGACCAGCTGTCCGTCCAAAGGTGGACATGCCCTCTTTTTTTTTGTATGTGGCCTTAAAGTCAAATATTGCCCGGGCTTTTGAGTACTGCCTTTAACTGAGCTTCCCTGCAATGCTCCAAGTTAACAAGCAGTGCCTGAAACTGACAAGCGCATAATCAGGGCTTTGGACCCCTTCCTTACCCTCCCTGGCACCTTCCTCCCACCTCCCTCCCTCTTTGCTCCCTTGGAAATTCCTTCCTGGGCAATTAGGGTAAATGCAAACAATACTGCATAAGACCAAACTTTGACTTGTTTCTTTGTTGGTTTAATATTGTTAATGGGTTTTGTTTTTAATAGGGCTTTGTGTGCTGTGTTGACTTTAGATTGGGAGCTGCCCGGAGTTCAAAACTCCAGGATCCAATTGTAGGCGTTGAAGACAACACATCTTCAGCTTGCCAAGAGGGAGAAATATTGCCCCTGGCGTTGAACTGATCTTCCCATCAGGAAATCTCCGCTTATATTTACGTAAAAACTTGGCAGCCGCAATTTACCACCAGTTGCTTCTGCTCCTGCTTTATGAAAAACAATTCCTGATCTCTTTCGTAGCGTCTGGAATTCTCATGATCCCTTTAGTCTCCAGACTGAATATCTCAAATGTCTTATGAATCCTGAAGGCACCCCCCCCCCCAGCTCCCAGCCCTTTTCTCATCTGCTAATGAGCTGCATTAAACCCTCATTTTCAGGGGACCTGTGGGAAGTTCCCCTTGGGACTGGAGCCTGCTGCCCCAGCTGACTGGAAAGCTTCCAAAATGCCTCCTAGATCAGGGGTTTCCAAGCATAGCAACTTGTGGGCTTCAACTCCCATGCTGGCTGAGGAATTCTGGGAGTTGAAGTTGGCAAGTGCTAAAGAAAGGTCCTCAACCTTTCTTAATCCAGACCCTTCGATTGCCCCCTCCTCGAGCTTCTCATGTCAGAAAATGTCGGCGTCTGAAGACCTTGCCCTAGGAAATGCCCTCCTTCCCAGAGCATCTCAATCTTTTGAAGCTCTACTCAGTTTAAGACTGAATTCTTGGCCTGTGCCAGGACATTCTTGGCACTGGAAGAGATTTTCTGCACAGAAGGGTGTTTGTTTCCAAACGCTCGTTGGATGGATGCAGTGGCTGGGGGAGGAACAGAATTGTAGGGCGAATTGCATTTAACTGGGCCTTGTTCTGAGGAATCAAGCTTAATTATCAATCAGAGTATCTAGAATGTCCTCATTGTTCTGTTACTATTCGTTTATATTCTGCCTTCAAGGCCATGTCTGATCAGAAGATCTGATGCTGTTGGGAAGCCTCAATGATCCCCACTTGGGCTTCCTGTGCGCTGGTTGGCAGCTACTTCCCAACCTTCACTTTCTCGTCTTGGTCTCTTGCCTTTGCCATCAGTAGTTCTGGCCGGGATGTGAAAGTGTCTGGGACCATCTATTGCTTAACCGGTCCTGGCTAAGAGAATAAGCAGCTGTTTTGGTACATCTCAGAAGCTTGGGCAGGTAAGGTAAGAGAAGATGAAGTCAAGGTGCTGATTTCTGACATCTCCTGGGAGGGAAAAGGAATCGGGATGGTTGGTTGGTTGGAATTAGGTTCAAGTCCTTTGTGACCTACATCAGAAGTCCTGCCTACCTGCGGTGAGCAGACCCAGGGAAGCGTTGACAAATGAAGGCGCCCTGCATGCTGATGGGGGTTCTCTGCCCTTATGAGGGTCAGCTAAGAATGAAGATTGAGCAAAGGGGGGATTCTCCCAAAATGAAGAACGGCCGGTCTCGCAGAGAGATGGGTTCAAAGAACTTTGAGATGGTGGGACCTCAAGGGTGGGTCAGCTAGTTTGAATTGGGTCAAAAGTCAATGGACTGAGATGCCCCCGGTACAAAGAAAAAAATCTGTTATGATTGCCAAAATTTCTCAACTGTATCTGAAGGGCTCTGAGCCAGATTTATACAAAATTCAAACCTGGTAAATCAGGCCACAAGGACTAAGAATGACACGTGGAGTTACTCGAGTGATTTCCTTTATTATTCTTCACTTATAGACAGACTCTTGCCAGATAAAAGCAGCTATCTGCATAATTGCATATAAATTCTGGAAATCGCTAGGAAGGAGCCGTTTTAACCCTTCAACCAAACTTTCCAAGCTCCACCGCCTCTTTGCCATCTGGGATTCAGTCTCTCCCTCCTGGGAATCCAGACTATATCCCATCATAAATTAAATCAATTAATAGAAAAATTAAGCTCTTATTCTATACTATGTTTAGCATAGCCTCCTTTTTAAAAAAAAAAGTTTGTGTACGTGGGCAACGTGGGTAATAAGCACCAGAAGGCAAGAGCAGAAGCAATGGATGGAAACTAATCAAGGAGGGAAGCAACCTGGGATTAAGGAGAAACTTCCTAACAGTGAGGACAATTAACCAGCTTGCCTTCAGCAGGGTTGCTTCATCACTGGAGGTTTTTAGGAAGAGACTAGATAACCACTTGTCTGAAATTATATAGGGTCTCTTACTTGAGCAGGGAGTCAAACTAGAAGACCTCCAAGGTCCCTTCCAGCTGTATTATGATTATCGTTTCCCACTGATCAATATGCATCTTAATCATGAATGCCTTGCTTTGAACTAGAAAACTTGACTTAGATTAGAAAAATAGTTATTTCTCTGTGAATCTAAATAGAGCCTGGTTGGGTAACCCAGGAAATCAAGGCACATCTGGAGAGAGTGATTCGTCCACCACATTTTGAACATCACAGAGCAGATCTCCGAATCTCTGCTGTCTCAGCAGGTGGCATTTTGGCTGGGGACAAACCCACCATGGAAGCCGCAGGGGATCTGGACAGGGATTTCGGTGCGCCCCAGTTCGGTGAAATTCTCTGCATCCAGAACAAGAAGGAAGCTGCCTTGATTCTGAAATAAAGAGGAATATCGGATAACCGTTCCTCGGGGCTGCCTCCCCGTGCAAAGCCTCTGTTTCCTCTGCTCCTCAAGGGGTCTTGGAGAGGAAAAGTAAACCATAAAGGTACAAAGGCGCTCCAAAAAGTCCCAGCGTTTGGAAACCCCAGGTGCCCCACAGCGTTCGCAAGAAGGCAGGAGAAATTCATTTTCGGCAATCTAATATTCCAAAAATAGGCCTTGACTTCTGCCTGGGGCCTAAATTACCTGCTTGGGGGTGAGCACCACCGAAAGGATCACTCCCTTGTCTTCTTCCGAAGAATCAGGTTCTGGCACAAATATGGGCTCAGAAGGATACATCCCTATCTCACGCCAAATCTGGTGGGCAAAGCAGAGGGCACCGAAGAGTGGTTTCCTTCGAGGTGGAACTCCATCCCCACCACAACAGAAGAGCATCGCTGGCCCCCTATCTTCTCACCTTCATCTCCTTGGTTTCTACATCGACCTTGATCAAGGAGTCTCCGATGACATGACCGAAGCCACAGCCATAGAAATAACGGTATTTCTTCCCACTGTAATGCGCGTAATTGATCTGAGGGAATTCCACTCCGCCTGCTTCTTTGAGGTCCTCGTTGTGTAGACTTTCAGGTGTGCACCAGATCTGGAAGAATCAGTGCGGATTTGATCATATTGTACAATCTTTTGCTATCTACTACTTGAACTTGCAAAACTTCTCTGTGAGCCCTTCCTGGCATCCAGATGTACTTTGTGTTTATGAGCCCTGCCACTTGAAGAGTACAGTAGTCCTCAACTTACAACCAGGATTGAGACCAGAATTTCCATCGCTAAGCAAGACGGTTGTTAAACAAGTCATGCCCAATATTATAGCCCTTTTTTGCCCCCGTTCTTAAGCAAATCACTGCAGCCATCACA
Source organism: Myanophis thanlyinensis (assembly GCA_017656035.1). Lineage (NCBI taxonomy): Eukaryota > Metazoa > Chordata > Lepidosauria > Squamata > Homalopsidae > Myanophis > Myanophis thanlyinensis. The sequence continues at coordinate 20,430 of JAEANM010000437.1, read as the reverse complement.
TGGTCGTTAAGTAAATCCTGCTTCCCATATGGACACTGCTTGTCGGAAACTGGCTGGGAAGGTGGCAAATGAGAATCACATGACCCCAAAATGCTGCAATCGCCATAAAGCATCCAAATTTTGATCACGACTAAGGATTGCTGTGATGGTCATAATTGCAAGGACTGGCCATAAGTTGCTTTTTTCCAGTGTCATTGTAACTCTGAACAGTCAGTAAATGAATGGTTTTAAGTCAAGGACTATCTGTAGATGGTCCTTCTCATCCTCTGGAGGGCCCGTCCCTTTTTTTCTGAAAAATATTTCCTTTTTCATAGAATTACAGAATCATTGCCTTGGTCCTTGAGGCCTTCATTTCCATCCCCACCTCCTCCTTGGGAATAACAGCAACTTGCGAAGAGGAGTGTTTTTCCTCTGTCAATTAGGAAATGCCACCTCTTCCTCTGAGTGTTCCTTGCATGGCTGGCACAAAACCTGGGCGATGGAAAGGCCATTGAGCCAACCCCTTGCTCAAGTTTGCAATCTAAGCAATGGTTGTCTTGCCTTTGCATGAAGATACTTAACCTGCCGCCACCTCTCTAAGCAACCTGAAAATCTCGGTTTGAAAAGCAATTGATATGGGGGTGGGGAATCTCTTGGAAGCAAGCAAGTTTACCATTGGCAGGGAGGAAGGGAGGGATCGACTTCCAAATTCCGAGTGCCAGTTCTTAACTTTCTCATGAGTATCAAATGAGGTCCACCTTGGCATGAGGCTCAGATCAAGAGTCACTTTTGGATGAGTTTAAGCTTCAACCCATGATTCCTTTGATCCAAGTTCACCATATCTTAAATTCAGTTAGTCTTTGGAAAAAAATGGTCCCATTTATGTAACTATTACCATCTATTACTATTAGCATCTGGCAGACATGGTTCAGGACAATAAAAACAAGGATAAATAGACTGAAAAACAGCTTCTATCCCAGAGCAGTAACTATACTGAATTCTACTGTATATAGTGCAATATGAATGCAATATCAGGGGTTTTCAATTGTATAGAATGAGAAGGATGTGTGTTTGAGTTTTATTTTTATAGTTAAAATGTACACCGAAGATGGCATTTAATTTCCTTGTACAAGGTGCAATGACAACAAGGTAAACTAAACTAACTCCCACTGTTTTTCTCAAGTCTAACTGCCATTTGCAGGATGGTGAGATTTCCAAAGGATAATAAGAAAAACAGAATGTTTTCATTCTTTCTAAATTACACACACACACATACACATACACACACACACAAATTACCTACCTTCCCATCCGCCTCCTTCACAGCTTCTGCCAACGTATAGGACAAAGGGTTAAGATTCTGTCCCACAGATGCCTTGGAGCTCACCGTGATGGGGAGAACAAAGCGCCGTGGGAATGGCTTCGGGAGTGTGTTGTAAGTCTGCCGAGACAACAAAGAAAGCCATTGCACAGAGAAACATATCCACACTCTGTGATCACGCCACAAAGATGAAGAGCAGGATGACCAAGAGGGAAGAGAACTTCTCCACCTTCCGTCTCCTCGGAATCCTGCCCTGGTGTAGAGCTGGAGCACCACTGTCCAGTGTCCAACACCCTTGGCCTACAAGATGAAGCTCCCTTTCAATGCCCACAATGTGGAGGGCAGGGCAGAGGTACCTGGTCAAGAGCTTCTCCAGCCTTGTGGAGGTTCTGCAATTGGAAGATGTCAAAAACTTCCCCATCATCAAAACAGCAGAGATCCAGGATGATGCACCCCTGGTCCTCAAAGGCATTGATTTGATGGAAATAGCAGAAAGCCTTGCTATGGTACTGCACAGGTAAGGTCTGCAACAAGAGGGGAAGGTGTGGGGGTGTGTGAATTCCTGCCCTTTGGTGACACCCAAACAATTGGTCCCAGTACTTCTACCACCCAAGATGAGAAGAGCAACAGTCTCGTCTGCCCGGCCCTGCAGACCCCAGAGAAGAAATATCAGGAAGTCACCAGATCCAACCAAACAGTGACCCACCTGGCCAGTGTGCTTGTTCACGACATAAAAGCGGCAGTTTAGCTGAGGCTCCCAACTCAGTGCATCCAGAACGGATTTCCCAGAAAAATTGGCTGTAATGATCTCCCACAACTTTATCTGGACGGGCTGCTCAATAAAAATCACGTAGTTTTCACTCATTCCTAGAAACAGAAGAGAAGAGTTGGGCCACTTCTTTTCATGAAGATTCCATTCTTCCATCTAATTACGTGGACTTTTCCAATGACAAGGTTGCCTTATCGTTCTCCCTACCGGCTTCATCCTTTGTTGCCAAAACAATTTCAGATTATTCACCATAACGGCCAGTGATTTCAAATTATCCCATTTAACACTCTGTAATCAAATGTAATGCCTTAGGTGCTGCTACACCACCTACTTTGGAATTGCCATACTTTTTTTAATCAACAATTTTTTTAAAAAAAGGAATTGCCAGACTTCATTTACGCAATCCCCCTTCCAGCTTCCAATGGAAGGCCAGAGATTGGGGTACAGCCAGGAGCCAACCATTTTTGTTCAGCTTCATAGTTTTACTGACATTGTTTTTAAAGCATCTCTCAGGGCATGATTTCAATTTCAATTTATTATGGCCACCAGCTAGCAAAAGATGTTACATTGTTTTATATGAACTGCTCTGGTGGATCATTCCTGGCTTGGAGCAATGAATTTCATTAATTTCATCTTTCCTATTGCGTTTCCTCTTCTACTTGATTTTATTCTGGCAGCGTGATAGATCACATCAGCGGCATTCCAAAGTATTGGGCCACTTTTACATCATTTCACTTTTGCAACTACAGCTGCCTCTTTCTAGCATTTCCAATAAAGTTGGCAATGGCCTACTTAAAAGGAGGAGGGCCCTCTCACCGAAACTGTGATAATAGGCTGGCTTCATTCTGTTCTCTGGTTGAATGGTGCACAACACTTCTGCGCCTTGCAGGCTGGAGTCACTAGGCTGAGACTTCTGGGGAGGAACACGGATGATGTTATAGTTGGAGCCTGTAAGAGAGAAAGCCCAGCTCTTTGGAAGTGCAATTCCAGCTAATCCGCTGCAGATGGATTGGGGAAATGAGTTCAACATGGTTGGTGTGCTATAAACAATACTTCCTATGAAGAATAATTGGCTTTGGAATGGAGATACGGGCAGCACCCATATGGTAGGAACAGAGGCCGTACTCACCAATGAAGTCAAAACCATACACTGAGATTAGTATCTAATTCCAGACATTAAAATGCTAGCCGGATACTTCTATTTGCCTCTGAGAATCTGGGCTTACCATGCGTCCCATAAGAGTTGCCCATGTTGTAGACTGTTCCATGTGGGTCATAATGTGGGTGGGCTGTGGCTCCACTCACTGCAACGTATTTTTTCCAGTTCACCTGCAAGGACAAAGATGGCAGGTCATCTTACCTTCCAGATAGAATTGAAGCTCACAGAATTCCCACACCATCCAAGAGGTGGTCCTCACCACATCTGGAAGAACCACGGTAGGGGAAGCTAATCTCAACAACTAATTGTGAAACATTATGGTCCTTTTTCTGAGTCTAAAAGCTGGTTTATGGGGTGGCCATGACAAGTAGAATGAGGGCAACTACTCTTTCCTGCTTAGGTTTCTTAGGTTCCAGAAGGGCATATCTACTTCTGAACTTGGAAGGAACCAGAATGTCTATAGAAGATACTGATTGAATCTGCAGCATCTCCAGAGCTCCTGGGAAACTGCCTGTCAGTCCAGACTTAGACAGTAGGCTCATCCGATGCCAGGTAGTCTGCCCCGTTCCTTTACCTTCTCCTTTGATTCAAGCGTGTCGAGATCCACTTTGTGCATTTGACTGGTCTCCGTGCTGACAAAATAGTCACCTTTGATGATCGCAAAATTCACAAGGCAGTTGTCTGTCTCTTCTGCAGAATAAAATTCATCTCATTGGAGTGTCATCAATTCAATACGGAAAACATTTCCATTGTCACCAAGTTGCCGGGATCAAAAGACTGAAAGTGTAGGAGAAGGAGTGGCAGAACTGGAGGCGGAGTCAAAAGAGGAATCAACCTAGAGCATCTACGTAGTTACAAATAGTCTGTTCTGCCACTCCTTGTCCTACAGAAAGTGGCATAATGTCTTAAACCCAATTTCTGATTCAACGTTAAATTGACAGGGACAGAGTTGGAAGACAAACTGAATATCACCTTCAGCTCTGTCCAGAAGTTTTCCCACTCTCACCTCTCCCCATTTCTTACAAGAGAAATTTGATGAAGTGTCTTTCAGCATTTCCCTTATGGAAAACACTAACTTCAGATGCAGAACATGAGGGAAACTGATCCAAAAAAAGATGCTTACTTGGCTGGTCAAACTTTGACATGAAGCGCTCAAAAACGTTCTTGCAAGGGTCTGGTATAGCCACGGTGCCAAATTCAGAGATCATGATTCGGTTGTTCTTGCTGTTAGTCAGATAACTATCACTCCGGAGAAACTTGCTGCTGTATTTCACCAGCCCATCTTCAATTTCAAACTTATGCATGAGCGCCATGCCATCAAACCAGTGGTTGTACCTTCATTTGGAGAAGACAAACCCAGATTAAAGGAGGAGAAAGCCATATGCAAACCTTACCCTACCTGTTCCAATCATCCACTGTTTATTAGATGACAAAAAATGCTCCTTTCAGTATACAACTGCACACAAAGTCTACCTTGTGTTTTAAAGACTATGATTCTTGCAATGGTATTATTTTTTGAATTTGTTAAAAAGGTCATTCTCAAGAAGACAAACCCCCTCACGAAAGTTTATTACTAGATCAGCTTTCTCCACATACTTTGTTGTCGTTATATCTCCCATAAATCAAGATAATATGTACTCAAGGATTCTTTATTCCTAAAACACAACTGATTGGTAGAATTATTGAAGAACAGGAATGGAGAAGGTTGATCAAGACTGCAGACCAGAATAAAATTTTAATCCTTAGCAGACAGCAGTAGCATCCATAGCAATTGAAATAGGCATACTTATCTGGTCCGAATTCAAATTTTCCTGGCCCATTCCTCAGTAGCTTTCCTTTCAACCATTTGGGAATCTGCCCCTGGAGTTTTACTGGGATCGGTTGAGGTGTTTCTTGTACAGTGGAGAATAATGGCGAGATACATTCTAAGCCCTTCTTGTGGCTATAAATAACTGGCACTTTCTGCTTGGATACCAGATTTTTTATCCCTGCAAAGACAAATTAATGAAGAGGAAGGGGTTAATGTCTTGCGTGCAATCCTAAAGTTACCATTTCATATTATGCACAGAAGTCAACTGCACGTTTAGGAATTGGCTGAGTAAGAGGAAAGAAGGATGCTTCTCATCAAGGTTATTGAGGTAGATTTCCCTGAATTATTTTCAAAATTCTTGATCTGTAGGTTGAACATGCCCTGAAGAGCAGATCTGGGGTTGGCCTCAACTATACTGCAATTTAAAGGCAATGATGACTCAAAACTAGAAAACTTCTTATGCATCGATTGAAACATACCACAGTATGAGTGGGAATAAATAAAGGAAACAGGACAATGCATGTATTAGCAATGCCGGTTGAGATTATGCATGGAGTACCCAGTCATGTATTAGAAGATACACAGGTACATTATGTTCCATCATCTCCCTATGAGGGCTTCTGTCCACCACCCTACTGCACTCCACCCCACAAGAAATCCCCTCCTATCCTTGCGGGTCCAAGAAAGGGTTTGTGGTAATTCTTTTTTTAATAGGTTCACCAGAGAGGAAAGAGATGTCCAAGACTGGTCTCTTGCCTTTCAGAATGACTGTCACCAACTCAATCAGAAATCATGTCTAGCAGGCTTAAAGAACTAGGAAGGAATTGAAAGGTGCAAAAAGAAAAAAAAAGTGGGGCGGGAGGGGGAGGAAGAGAAGCAATGACTTTTGAAAAATTAATTTTACCTGATCCTGTAGCCCAGCACTTTCCCTTCATTCCTACACAGGCAGATCTGAATCAAATCTGAATTGATGTGTCCAGATATTGCTTTAATATCTGAAATGTTTGGGAGTGGAATTCCATCATTGCCCCCTAATGCCCCATAAAGTGCTAATGTCATAAAAATAGTGTTTTTTCAGCCTTTAGAAGAAAATGCAACCATTTTTAGAAATCTTTCAAAGATGTTTTGGTTTGGCGATCCAAATACGCAAGAAGTTCAAATGATAAGTCTCTGCCAAAGGCTGACAATTAAATTGAAAATTACCGTAAACCATCGGTGTTGAATGCTGCTTTTTGGATCACTGCCATGATGAAATATCCCTTCTCCCATTAAAAACAATACCACTACCATAATAATCATCATCACCATAATACAGCCTGGCTCTCACACATTGAAATAGGTCAGGTCAGTGCAATCGACAAGGTTAATGATCACACAGAGCTAAAGCTAAGTTTCATTCAGCCAAGCCCCTGGTGAACCCTCGTAGCTAATTCTGCCCTCCTCCTTCCCTCTCTGGTCTGATGCAACTGACATTCAGAAAGAAAGGTGAGGAAACTGTTGGGGTCACGCTAGGGAGCAGCTCTGCGCACCTAGATTGCCCAATATGCTCATATTTGTCTACTGGGAAAAGCTGATTAAATGTTCAGGGGAACGTGTCATATTTTGAACAATTTGCTCCATATGAAAACTATTGTTCTTGCATAGCAACTTGACTGTGGAGACAACATTCCTGGTTCACAGCCTCCTTTCTTGGCTGATCCTGAAAAAAATAATTCCAAGGCTGTCACAGATCAATTGGGAAGTGAAAAAAAAATAAAAGTAAAAACCCAGGCAAAGGGAAGGCATGTTGATATATTTGCACGTTGGTCCTAGAAGATTGCATGAATCATCACAATTCAAACACCATCTAGTTTGTAAACATCGGGATTTGCCTTCTAACCAGGCTCCACCCCAGTTAAGATCTCTGTGGACCTCTATGAATCTTACATGGCTCAAAGCTTTTTTTTTAAACTGCCCTTAGCAGAAGAAGGGAAGAAAAACGGTCTTACCTGGGATATATTGCAGCAAAGATGCTAGAGTAAGAATCGCCTTCTGAAACAGGAAGCCAGTGAAAGAAACAAGGAGGAAAAGCATTTTCACGATGCTGAACTGGGGAAAAACAGCAAGCCGCAGATAGCCAGAGATTGCAAGTCAGAAAGCCCAAAAGGGTTCTCTTTGGCATGAGGCGCAGGGCAGCGATGGAATATCTGTTGACTTAGCAGCACAACGTTTCACAATAAAAGCCTGACTCCCCCTTTCAGGACTGAGCCAGGTTCGTAGACAAGGTGGCATTAAACTGGCAGAAACAGGAGGGCACAGACCTCTTGTGTTACGTTTGAACAAATCGCTTTTTGGAGGAGAAACAGAATTACAGCAGACCTAAATTGCAAGACTTCACATGATGAAGACATCATCTCTGTTTGCTTCATAGTTCATCATTGATCTATTGAATTAATATTTTCATATCCAATTATTAACCATTCAGGCTGGGTGTGTCTGGGCACTAAAGTACTATCGGCTAGTTGGCACTTTGATGTCACTTTTGAATAAAACCACAAGAAAACCAGTTCAGTTGGTGGGTGAGAGTTCCTGAAGAACGCCACCCACCCGCTGAGTATTTTTGTCGAATATCCTAAACCAGGGAACATCTGTCTTCCCTCCCAGGGAAACCAAAGCCCTTCTTACAGTAGTTTTGCTTCTGAAGTGGGCAACGCAGCATTCCTCCAGGCAAGCAGAGCATGTAAAAAACAATGCCTGGAGGAGAAAAATGTTGCTTTGAGGTTTGGAAGGTTGTAGTCTCCATCTCTCATTTTGCCCAGGGCTCTTGCTAGCAATTTAGAACAGACCAAGACCAACAGAAACTAACTACCTGCTCACAATCTTTGTTTTTTTCATTCTTCCTAAACTTTCCCTCACCCTTCTGTTCTTCTCCATGTTTACTACAGCCAAACTTCGGTATTGCCACAGAAGAATTAACTAATTAACCAAGGGCAAAAAGTTTTTCTGCTAGATTTATACTCTGCCTTTTCTTCAGAAGTTCGAAGTAGCATACATTTTACCAAGTTAAAAACATCATATGCTAAGGATTCTGTCCTTCAGCAGCTTGTCTGCTGTAGCTGCTAAATATTGGTAAATACATCTGATTCAGCCAGCCTTCTTTATGCACAGGCTCTAGGGTGATAGTTCTACATCCTGGGCGCACATCAATAATATCTCCATGATTTTGTATTATTTCTATCTTGCTCCAGGTCCAAAGAAACAATGCTTCAATTATTCTCGCACAACCCTAAAAGTAGCCTAACCCCTTAAAGCTTAACCATTTTCCTACAAGCAAAAGTATGAGCAAACAATATTTGGATGAAGACCAAGGAAATATTAAGTAATGCTTTGGAAGATGTGTTTATATTGGGAGACAAACCCTCTGTTTGTTTTGATCTACAAACTTGGATTATTGTTCAAAAGAAGCTGAGGGAACTTCTCACCAGATGTTTCAAACATGAACTACAGCCGCTTTTCAGCCACTACTGTGACTAGTGACCATTCACAAAGGACAGTAATTAAAATATTCATTTTCTGACCGATGCACCAGACATGACAACA